>SDVV010043978.1:0-10200 GCA_016164225.1 Gammarus roeselii
CATGTCAGTGCAGAGATCTTACTGGCATCTTGTCCTGCATGTCAGTGCAGAGATCTTACTGGCATCTTGTCCTGCATGTCAGTGCAGAGATCTTACTGGCATCTTGTCCTGCATGTCAGTGCAAAGATCTTACTGGCATCTTGTCCTGCATGTCAGTGCAGAGATCATACTGACATTTTGTCCTGCGTGTCAGTGCAGAGATCTTACTGACATCTTGTCCTGCA
This sequence comes from Gammarus roeselii, assembly GCA_016164225.1. Taxonomy (NCBI): domain Eukaryota; kingdom Metazoa; phylum Arthropoda; class Malacostraca; order Amphipoda; family Gammaridae; genus Gammarus; species Gammarus roeselii. The sequence goes on from SDVV010043978.1 coordinate 225, forward strand.
TGTCAGTGCAGAGATCTTACTGACGTCTTGTCTTGCATGTCAGTGCAAAGATCTTACTGGCATCTTGTCTTGCATGTCAGTGCAGAGATCTTACTGGCATCTTGTCCTGCATGTCAGTGCAGAGATCTTACTATAACTTGTCCTGCAAGTCAGTGCAGAGATCTTACTGGCATCTTGTCTGTCCTGCATGTCAGTGGAGAGATCTTACTGGCATCTTGTCCTGCATGTCAGTGCAGAGATCGTACAGGACACTTGTCCTGCATGTCAGTGGAGAGATCTTACTGGCATCATCCTTTCGGCTCAGCTTTATTCTCCCGGTATTAACAGTTTAGCTGTGATTATCATATCTTCATGTGCTTGCATTTCATTGAAGAGTTTAGAAAGGTCGACATCGAGAAACGCAGAATTAACCCCGTGCATCTTGGTAGCAATGATATGTTGAGGGCGTGTAGCTGCAACAAAACAAATGCTCCAACATGGAAATAAATCTGACTTGGGCGCGGGTAGCATCATTCGAAGAGTGGAGACGTAAACCGGCAGCAAGTTCGACATATGGTGAGCGTATGACGGATATTCCATTGTAGCTTACGTGCTAGAACTCATGTGGTTGACGTTGTATTTATGATTAATTTACAGTCAGATTTAAAACATGATGCACAGACACACAGCGGTAAATCTCAGGAGCTTGCGGTGTACGTGAGTCCTCGGCTGAATGTTGGGCAGCGGATTCAAGCAGTATATTAGTGAATAAGTCTTCGATACTGTAACAAACAACTGAACAATCTACATTCATTTGTATATGGCAACAATTCCTGTCTTTATTATCATGAACTATTTCTGTGACCATGCTTTCAAAACTCACTTCTGTGACGTCAATATCCGCACTGTTAAAATAATATGTGAAACAACAGGTAATTTTGGATACATTTCCGTCTGAATTTCCGTTATTTAACATTTTACAATTTCTACGTTGTTCAAGCGGAAATTGTCTCTTGTATTGTTTTACTGGGTAATCACATTTGCCCCGTTATTCCAACGGATTTTTAAATTTTTGTGCCGACAAAATGTAGGAATATCTGTTTGAATACTGTTTTTTCCCGTACATGAATTAAACCGGACTAATAATATTTCTTCTGTTGTCTAACCCCGTCGAACACCGATTATTGTCCGTCGCTCTACCGTCCATAATAATTAAATGGTGCATATCAGTAATGACAGCAGCTAATCGACCTCAAAAGAGAAGCCAAAAGAAGCACTTACCGTTTTGAATACATGCCCTCCTCATGTGGAATAAATAGTATGATATGTTTAGGATTATCTCAATTATACTGTATTTTATAAATTACAAGTAATCAGTTCAAAATGATGTCAAGTTAAAGGGAAATGACGTAAAGCGAGACTACTGAATGTAAACATGCAATAGGTGTCAAATTACTATGAACGAATACGCTGGTCCACATTTGTACGCTCGTTCAGTGGGCTTGGTCCGGTGACATACGAGACGAAAATACATTTATAGATGCCTTCATGTGTTTACAAGTATTTACAAGTGTAAGAGGACAACAACAGGGCTTTTCGCCCAAACTGGGTTGCCTTTTGATGAAAAGAAGATTGGTTCTGAAGATGAACGTCTCTGAGAGCATCACAGTTTTGTATTTTTTGTTTTAATAGATCAAATAGAACAAAAACATAGAAGTTTGTAGAATGAAATAGCATTTACGGTGATACTCGAAACATCCCAAATCAGGACCTGAAGAGAATGCCACCAACTTACGATGTTGGTCTCAGATCGTCAAAGATTCATTCATCGTTCAACCGCCGTGGTCAAGTTGTAAGCAAATCTGCCAGAAGTGCCAGCCTAAGGTGTTTCATGCCGTTAGTTCGAGCCTCGGCAAGGAAAAGGCCGTCTTGTGTCAGTCTCTTTGAAGCACCCTCCAAATAATCCGAAAACTGCTGTCTGTCTATAAATACGAGTCTCTATATTTTCACAAAGACCTGATGACATCATGTGATGTAAACATCTTAGCGAATATACCCTGATTTGAATGTAAACTAGCATAATTATTTGAAAGAGGCTCATCAGTATACAATACTGCCATCTACCAACTCTACTCCCGTAGATACCACCGAGCGTGAGTGAATGAGGCGCCGTCGAGGTTGGATTGAGGTGCCGCAAAAATTCGGTAATTAAGATACATAAAAAGAGCCAAGGTGCCGTCGGCTTTGTTGATAATAAATTAGTGAAAATAACCAAGTTGTCGCCGATAATACACTGGGCGGCGAGGGCTGGCCATTTTCTTGGACTGAGTTTAAAGGTGCACAAGATCTTGCGTCATCTCATTTTTTTTTACAATTTATATAAGTGGAATAGGGTCCATTTAATAACGAGGCCGTCTTTTAAAGTGTCATAAACACGTTAATATATTTTCTGGAGCGTATCCATAATCCACCATCTGAAGAAATGCGACGAATGCCTAGCGTTTTGAAGAAGAAAATTATCCTGCAATTTTGCTTGTGTGAACGCGTTCTAGCACTACTGCCACTCAACGCTAACTTTCCGAGCTGGTCTACGTCCATAGAACAGCTGATTGTTGGTGTACAATAATTTGGCTTCCTAACAATATATGAATATTTCCCATTAACAAGATCGTTCAATTACTTTTTTCAGCGGTCGCATACATCTGTTCACCTGGAACGAGACTGCTTGACAATTTCGTCTTGGTCATACTGTCAAGAAAGTTATGTTTCTTAGAATATTTTTCAAGCATTTTCTCTTACAGAGCGTTTCCTGGAAAAAGTTATAGAAGATTGTTGAACACTAACACAAATCTAGCAAAACCAAGTGGTGAATGTTTCAAACTCAAGTGCACCTTTAAAACAACCAAATTTTATCATTCAAATGTTTCCATAAATAGATCAGTTCCGATTGCCTAAATTGAGTTTAAGTTACTCTGAATTGGGAAAATTTACATGGAAAGTATGCATTTGTTATTTTTGCATATTGTTTTATGTTAAAGCACGGGCGTCCGCGATTTTTTTTTAATGTCCATACATGCAACTTAACAATACATTTGAAAGAAACGAGTGTAACAAGATAAATGAAACATCGCTTATGGAGGTTAACGGTATATTATGGAATTAATATTTTTTTGCATTGGTCTTATCCAAGTTCTCGTTTTCTGAGGTGTTTCGCTTATGTTCTTGATGTTCACGAGCGTCACCCCCCTATCAAAATCGTTACGCTTCATATTGAACTCATTTTGAATTTTAAACACAACACGGTTAAATTCACGGGTGTCAACCGAATCAACTCATCAACGCTAATGTGATGATGAACTCCCAGCGCAAAAGTTGTGACGTGTTCAATGAGCAATTTAATCAAAGCTGAATTAATTCAGAAGCTTTTTATGTATCCCAATGTTCTTATGGAGCTCATGTTGTTTGTACGATACGTATTTGTGTACTGAATTACGTGAAAAGAGTGTTCGTATATTCTGTGTTGACTGATCCGTTCAGCAGCTGGCGGGAAATTGTTTGCGCACTTGTTTTTTCGTCACCTTTTCGGACGTGACTAACACCCCTCTCACTGAAGGGCCTGCTGCAGGCATCAGAAGAGTATGAAGGAGGCATGGACTAACCCAATTATCTCTTTCGCGAATTCAGGAAGCAAGCAAAGAACATCTTTACTGATCTCTTAATGGAGCAACTGAGCTATTTTTTCCTATATTTCATTAGGTTTGCCCTTTGAGGTTGCATGTTTAAAGAAAAAAATCCTGCCTACTCAAATGACTAGGTACCTTAGTCCATATCAGAAAGTCCATCAATGTTTCTGGTCCATCTTGTGTGAATAGACTGAATTAGCCTGCAGTCTCCACTTATCTGGGCTGTCCAAATGCAGGATGCAAATCAGGGACTTCATATAATAAGAGCATAAATTCCTGGTTCTGACAGACAGTTGATCTCAACAAACAGTTCAGCAACTCATACGCCCTTGCAACCACCACACCAATATAATGGTGGAATAAAGCGCTTACTTGACTATTATCTGTGTACCATGATTGCTCCGGTCTATGAAGGCCAGAAAATAGGGTTCCTAAATTTGCTAGATTGCTAGATGTGTACTAGTCTGTGTTCTGTTGCTAACAGCTGTACTGGTCTCTTCAATTTCCTTTAACACCGCTTATTAGCCTGCATGAGCTTCTGGGAGCTGCAAAGGTGAGATACTCCTAGAGCTTCTCTGAGTTATCCAATTCACATTAGGGGTTGCAAAGCTGGGCACTCAGAGAACGAAGCTGCGCACAAATGGGCAGGAACTATATGTGAGGAACATACGTGTGGGAATTTATTGAAGTAAGGGATATGTGAGAGGTATGTTGCCTTCCATCTCTGCAGCCTCAATGACCAACAGTGTACCGCAACAGAGCGGGGGAGGCCAGTATAGCTATGTGCCCTGGTTTAATGTTTGGAGCAGCAACGCAAACAAAGGTACAGGAACAACTCTAACTTGGGTGTACTGAAGGCTATCATTGCAACCGACTTGATGCACAACAAGAAGTGTGTATAAGAAATACCTACACGAGAAAACTCTAACACATTTCACAAGAAGAAGAACATGGGGCAAAAATATCAGCTAACATTTTTCAAATTCTCTCTCAGCCCTAGCGAAAAACTTATTGTATTGCAGTGCTATTTTATCACCCAAATTATGTGTATATTTTATTCAAGATGGTATTCGACTATGATTCTCAACAGGTGTATTTATCTATGGGTATGTCGGTCAATTCTTCCATTGTAATTCTTGGACTAAAATTCTGACACCTCTTACAGAAATGAAGTTTTCCATGACATGCAATGCATTCCTCAGAGACTTTAGTCAGGTAGCTACTACAGTATTATGAAAGGTTTTGTTATATCTAAATGTGAACAGTAATAAGCGAAATCGCTCTACAATATTTATTTTATAAACTCTCTTCTTGCAGTATCAAAACTAACAGCATGCAATGCATCATTGATAGGGTATAAAAGAGTAGCTATTTCAATTTAACAAATGATTTTTGAAAATGACATATCCTAATACAAATGTTATCCATCTTACAGTTTTCAGTTTTAATAGCAAGTAAAAATTCATATAAGTTAGGGGATCATATTAATTAAATGAAGGTATTTATCTATTCATTCCAGATCATGAACCTATAAAATGCAATTTTCCTACAGCCACAAACTTTTTACTCGGACATCCTACTTTAGTAGCTCATAAATGGATAGAATTTTCCTGTGAGCTTTTATTTGTCCACTTGACATCAGAAACATTCTCTTTACTGGAAACATATCCATCAATGTTTCTGGGCCAATTTTACTGAATAGATTCCAGTAGCCTGCAGACCCCACAATATCCAGTGTTTGAGACATGGGTGTATAGCTTTATTAAGTTAGTGAATATCCAGTGTTTGAGACATGGGTGTATAGCTTTATTAAGTTAGTGAATATCCAGTGTTTGAGACATGGGTGTATAGCTTTATTAAGTTAGTGAATATCCAGTGTTTGAGACATGGGTGTATATAGCTTTATTAAGTTAGTGAATATCCAGTGTTTGAGACATGGGTGTATAGCTTTATTAAGTTAGTGAATATCCAGTGTTTGAGACATGGGTGTATAGCTTTATTAAGTTAGTGAATATACAGTGTTTGAGACATGGGTGTATAGCTTTATTAAGTTAGTGAATATCCTACAGTGACAGCATGGATTCCAGGGACCAACTGGCAGTTGATTTTAATGTAATGTGCAGCCACCACTGGAATGTGATAGTGTAATGTGCAGCCACCACTGGAATGTGATAGTGTAATGTGCAGCCACAACAGGAATGTGATGGCGTAATGTAAAGCCACCACAGGAATGTGATGGTGTAATGTGCAGCCACCACAGGAATGATATAGTGTAATGTGCAGCCACCATAGGAATGTGATAGTGTAATGTGCAGCCACCACATGAATGTGATGGTGTAATGTGACTTGTGTCTGCATTAGCACCCATGTTAGTGCGTGGTGACACGTTTCAATGCTCTGTCCTGCTGTATATACTCATTAATTGAAGCCAAAGCCTCGAATCATTGAGGCTGTATTGTTAGTCATGAAGCCGCATCCCTTGCTTTCCCTTGATCAAATTTGTAAGATATTATTAGTGTTACACTTCATCAAAATGCAAATAATGAAGTTATAGCTATATCATTCCAGGGCAATGGTGTGCGTTGATAGTGTTGACATAATGGTATATTTATACACTACTGTGAATTGATAAGATTGATGTGATGGTATCATGGCCCAAAAATGATTTCAGCTAATCTAAGTACCAAAAAGATCAATCTAATGTTAAGTTATGGATGGATGGTTGGACAGATATTGGATGGATGTATATTTGTATGGATGATTAGATGTATAGTTGGACGGGTCTGCGATTGATGGACGGATGGATGAATAGTTGGATGGATAGTTGTACGAATGGTAGGTTGGGTAGATGGATTGTCATATGGATGGATGGTTGGATGGATGGTTGAATGGATAGTTGGATGTATGGTTGGGTGGATGGATGAATGGATGTTTGGGTGAATGAATGATTGGGGTGATGGAGGTTTGGGTGGATGGATGTTCGGATGTATAGTTTGATGGATGGTTGGGTGGATGAATGGATGGATGGAAAGTTTGCCGGTTGGATGGATGGTTGGATGGATGGTTGGATGGATGGTTGGATGAATGGTTGGGTGGATTGTTGGATGGATGGATGGACGGTTGGATGATTGGGTGGATGATTGGGTAGTTGGTTTGAAGGCTGGATAGTTGGATGTATGTATGAATGTTTGGGTAGATAGTTGGATGGTTGGATGGATGGTTCTATGGATGGTTGGATGGATGGTTGGATGATGGTTGGATAGCTGGTGAGATGGTTGGTTGGGTGGATGATTTGGTAGATGCTTGGATGGATGGATGTATGGGTGGAAAGATGGATGCATGTTTGGATAGAAAGTTGGAAGAATTCATGGTTGGATGGATAGATGGATAGTTGGTTGGACGGCCTAATGGACTACTGGATGGATGGATGATTAAGTTGTTGGATGGATGGTTGAATGTATGGATGGATGATTGAATGAATGGATGTATGGTTGAACGGATATTGGATGGATGGTTGGATGGATGGACGGTTGGATGGATCGTTGAATGGATGAATGACTGAATTAATAGTAGGTTGGATGGATGATTGGATGGATGATTAGATGGATGGATGGATGGTTGGATGCATAGTTGGATGGATGATTGGATGGATGATTGGATGTATTGCTGGACGAATATTGGATGTATGATTGGATGGATGGTTGGATGGATGGTTGGATGGTTGGATGGTTGGATGGATGGTTGGATGGATAGTTGGATGGATGGTTGGATGGATGGTTGGATAGATAGATAAATGGTTGGATGGATGGTTGGATGGATGGATAGACGGTTGGACGTATTGTTGAATGGATGGTTGGATGGATGATTGGATGGATGGTTGGAACGATGGTTGGATGAATGGTTGAATAGATGGATGGTTGGGTGGATGGACGACGGTTGGTTGGATTAATGGTTGGACAGATATTGGATCTATGGATGGATGGATGGATGGATGGATGGATGGATGGATGGATGGATGGGTGGATGGATGGAGGGATGGATGGATGGATGGTTGAATGGATAAATGGATGAGTGGTTGGACGGATATTGGATTGATGGACGGATGGATGAATCGCTGGATGGAAGGTTGTATGGATAGTTGGTTGGATAGAAGGATTGTTTGATGGATGGATGGTTCTATAGATAGTTGGATGAATGGTTGGGTGGCTGTATGAATAGATGTTTGGGTGGATGGATGTTTGGATGGATAGTTTTATGGATGGATGAATGGATGTATTTATGTTTGGATAGATAGTTGGAAGGATGGATGGTTGGATGGATTGATGGATAGTTGGTTGGACGGTTGAATGAACGGCTGGATGGATCGAAGATTGAGTGGGTGGACGGTTGGATGGATCGTTGAACGGGTATACGGATGGTTGAATGGATGATGTATGGTTGGACGGATACTATTTGGATGGCAGGATGGATGGACCGTTGGATGTATTGTTGTATTAAAAGTTGAAAAGTTGATTGGATTGATGATTGGATGGAGGGTTAGATGGATGGATGGATGGTTGGATGGTTGGATGGATCGTTGAATGGATGGATGGATGGTTGAATGGAAGATGTATGGTTGAGCTGATAATGGATGGATGGTTGGATGGATGGACAGTTGGATGTATTGTTGAATGGAAGGATTGTTGTATTAATGGTGGGTTGGATTGATGATTTAATGGATGGTTAAATGGATGGATGGATGGTTGGATGGATAAGTGGATGGATGGATGGATGATTGGACGTATGACTAGACAGATATTGGATGGATAGTTGGATGGATTGTTGGATGGATGACTGAATTGATGGATGGATGGATGGGTGGATGGAGGGAGGGAGGGAGGGAGGGAGGGAGCATGGGCAACCACTTAGGCATGGACAACCATTTGTTGCCCATTTTGGATTATTTACCATCGTATATTTAACTAGGGACGCTACAGCCCATCTTCAAATGGTAACCGTTTCGTCCTGCTTCATTCACAGTTTGGATGCGTTTTAGATTGGTAATTATCTGAAATATTTCCCAATATCATGTCAATTACTCGATGCACTGTTTGTATTCGCGAAACATAAGTTCAACATCAATATGTTGAAGTCCCGCTCCTGGTGGTCAGGCGTTGAATGATTTGATTCACAATTTGTTTTTGATACTCCAATAAACTGACCTTTATAAGTAAGAAACACATGCGGATGGGGTTGATAAGTCAGGATGCTCTAACATATTGGTAATGTAGATGATGGGCTTACGAGTGCGGGATTATAATTTTGACGAGATCAGTATCAAGCTTATTAAGAATAATTATTCATGATTCCCAACAAGCCGACGGTGTTTTGTTTAATTTGAACTATAAATTATAATTTCCTCCAAAAATACGAAACGGTGGTCTACTTGGGATAACCTGTGACTCATTCAATTCGTCTATTAGATCTTGAATTAGAAATTGAAAATCAATTTCCGGTCAATGAAAAGAAATGAATTAACACTAATAATAATAATTGTATTGACAGTAATCGCTGATAAACCACTAAATCGCGAAATTCCCTTCGTTCGATTCATTTGTAAAATTTAAATCCAATGGGATCAAAAATTAATGTACATGCTTGAACAAGCTAGTGTTGTAAAGGAAGAATTCTACGCAAACCTCGAGAACTGGACTGCCTTATGCCACTTGAGTGACAGGTCGAATACAACACATCCCGCTGCCTACCTACACTGAAGTCATCTATGAAGCCGCGTCACGAACGTCGTCTATACCATCCATAGTATTGTGTCAATAAACCACAAGCTGATAAAAAATTATCAGTAATATTATAAATGAGATGGTACCGTTTGTGAAAGATTCTTCTGGTCACGTGAAAATCGAATCAAAATGGAAGCTACAGGCTAAGTCCGCCTACGACAGCCCTTCGTGCATTTCATCCGCTGAATGGCTTATGTTGTGTAAGCCTCGCCTCCGTTTTGCCTTCGCTCAAATCAGTACAGTCGAAGAAAGAAAGCTGAAGGACCCATGTCCCGTCCTGAAAACTTAGTGACGAATCCCATAAAAGTTGGAGGAGCACGCAGCCCTGCCGTCATCTCAGCTCGCTCAGTCGACCTTCCTGAGCGCTAAGTCTCAGCTCGCTCAGTCGACCTTACTGAGCGCTAAGTCTCAGCTCGCTCAGTCGACCTTACTGAGCGCTAAGTCTCAGCTCGCTCAGTCGACCTTACTGAGCGCTAAGTCTCAGCTCGCTCAGTCGACCTTACTGAGCGCTAAGTCTCAGCTCGCTCAGTCGACCTT
>SDVV010043979.1:0-10200 GCA_016164225.1 Gammarus roeselii
AAGAACGTCGTAGCAGAACAACTCTGAACCTAGGAAGATTGTAAGCTTCCTCCCTGCTCTGTTGCGACACTCGCTATTCGTCATTGAATTCCGCTGGTTGGATTCGTGATGAACGGGTCATCGGTCATCATTATCTTTTGGACTACTAACATTTCGTCAGGGAGTTATCACGAGTGACGTCAAGTGCTAAGAAGAGTTTGGTTTCGATGGACTTTGAAGACACCTACCCGGTGAAGATTGTAAGCTTCCCACCCCTCCCGTCTTCAGCGTCTGCAGTTACCATTCGTCACGGCTGCACTGGTGACTTCCGAAGAAATGTTTAGTTCTAAATTTAGCATGTGTTTGTATTGGTTACAATAGCTACCAAGAAAGTGGCATCTTTTTCGATTTCTTCAAGACTCTTTTCCGTAGCATAGTTACTTACCAGTGCTATATCACATCCAAAATTTCAGTAGTTTTTAATGTATAAATTCTGTTTGATACTTTCCATCTGATGAGCTAATGATAGCGAAACGCGTCATGGAATACTAAATTATATTTGCTGCTAATTATTTGTTTTCGTTTCGAACTTCGAGATCATGAAAATATATATAAATATATATTTATATATATAATGATGAAAATACATATGATACTGAAGCAAATGCTCGGCCACATCTAAAGGATCGTTCTCACCTAACGCGTGCCGTGATTTGTTGATAAAAGTGTCAACTGACTCAGAGAGTGTCAACTGACATAAACGTACTACACGACATAAACGTACTACACGACCTAAATAACACCAACATGTACGAATGTCGAAGCATCAAATGCTAATTCCATTTGCTGTGTTCAAACAACACGTATAAAGGCTCATTTTGCGAGGAGGTAAGAGTACAGACAATATTACAATGCATATTTATTTCAAGGGCAGCCATTCAGGGCGAGTATAAGACTAATCAGAAGATACTATCGATGAAGATACGTCGGAAAGAGAAATTTGTTCATTATATTCTGCATGCCTCAGTATTCTTGCCTCAGTATGCATGTCTCAGTATGCATGCCTCAGTATGCATGCCTCAGTATTCATGACTCAGTATGCATGCCTCAGTATGCATGCCTCAGTATGCATGCCTCAGTATGCCTGCATCAGTATGCATGCCTCAATGTGCATGCCTTAGTATGCATGCCTCAGTATGCCTGCCTCAGTATGCATGCCTCAGTATTCATGCCTCAGTATGCATGCCTCAGTTTGCACGCCTCAGTATGCATGCCTCAGTATGCATGCCTCAGTATGCGTGCCTCAGTATGCATGCCTCAGTATTCATGCCTCAGTATGCATGCCTCAGTATGCATGCCTCAGTTTGCATGCCTCAGTATGCCTGCCTCAGTATGCTTGCCTCAGTATTCATGCCTCAGTATGCATGCCTCAGTATGCATGCCTCAGTATGCCTGCCTCTGTATGCATACCTCAGTATGCCTGCCTCTGTATGCATACCTCAGTATGCATGCCTCAGTATGCATACATCAGTATGCATGCCTCAGTATGCATGCCTCAGTATGCATGCCTCAGTTTGCATGCCTCAGTATGCATGCCTCAGTATGCATGCCTCAGTATGCATGCCTCAGTATGCATGCTTCAGTATGCATGCCTCAGTATGCATGCCTCAGTATGCATGCCTCAGTATGCATTTTGGCCCAACGGTACCCAGAGCCAACAGGTGCTGAAATAAACAAAAAAAATACAAGAAAACTAGTAGACAGACTCTATCCCATCTTTCCGTGACCCCCTGTCAAACAGGCACAACGTTGAAAAGATCGGTCCAGTGAATTGTCAAGCAGCATGATTGTACGCCTTAAGCAGAACATCAATGGTCAATAAAAATTTGCATACAGCCCTCCCAGCAATGTCAAATATGCAACCATGTCGCCAACACTTGGATCTAGTTTTTTTCACAATTGATCTTACCGTGCAACACATGCTATAACTTTTTTTATGTCACAAGCAATCTGCGCGCTCAGAGATTGTTTTTTTTTCGACATTCAATACACACCCTATTACTATCGCAAAGTAGTTCATAATATTCAGTGATGCCTAAAAGCTCCGAGCACTCCGTTGTCCCACGTTGAACCTCCCACTGGTAGAGAAAACGACACGTCGAATGTGAACTACGCCAGTTCGACAGAGCAGCGTGCTCAGGGTGGCGTTTGGAGACACGCACTGAATTACATTGGCTGAAAGTGGGGACACTTTCCTATGAATAAAGGAAGGGGGGTGTTATGATCAACCTCAGCTAGCAGATAAATATGTCTCAATGTCTATCCAGACATTCTCGTATAGCTTGAGTCTTTCTCACTGCACGAAAAACAATGTAGGCCTGTCAACCCTAGCTTGAGTTACACGGGGGGAAACCTTTTCTTGGTGTATTTTACATCACCCTCGAAAGTGTTTCCTTTAGCAAACGGCAGTTTGCTCACCGATTAAATTACTTGACACAGAGACGTCGACAACTGTATGTCATTTGTGCTTGTGTGTCAAAAGTAGCAAGCCAGCAATTTGAGGCCGGGATTCGATAACGAAGAGGGCCAGGATTCACTCCCATAGCCCGTGGTAGCCTTTCAGTTGTAACGAATTTGGAGCGGGGTCTATGATTTGACATAACGGCTGAATTTACTTGTATGCCAAAAAAAGTCAAGGATTTGGGAAGATACGCCCCCAAGAGGTTACCAAATGGTAAAGCTATCCCATCATTGGAGAGTTCGTGCCTCTATTTCATTTCAGGCACGCCTCTCATTTTGAGATTTTTAAGTCATTCGGGTAGTGAGGAGATTGGGACATACCACAATACATTCTGTTCACGAGAGGAGGTGAGCCCTAGTTAGAACAGCGAGGTAGTCTGGTGTCATTCCCGTGTGTTAAATATAGGTTTCTTTGATTTTGGTCGCGATCATTGCTTGTAATACTTCGCTAGATCATAAAATTTACGTGATAAATACTTTCATATTTAGATGCGTGTAATGTTGCATTTGAGGTCTGTGTCTACAATTTTTGTGTGCTTTTTCTTTACAGGGTGGGTTCCTTTGGGAACTTCGCTCAACTTTATTGTACTTAACTATCCTCCTACGTAGCTTAACGACGTACTCATACATTATTTTTTATAGGATCACAATCATTATTCAAGCTCGTTTGAGAGGTACCCTGTTTACTTGTTATTGTTACGGTATTCAAAATAATTGGATCAAAATATCTTGTCATCATTACTACCTTGCACCACCTTTAACTCTTTTAAACAGATTTTACTAGTAATAAAGTTTGTAACACACTATCGAGTGTTGCGTTGGAGTGATGATCCCTTTACAGCATTCACTATCGAGTGTTGCGTTGGAGTGACGAGTTCCTTTACAGCGTTCACTATCGAGTGTTGCATTGGAGTGACTATCCCTTTACAGCGTTCACTATCGAGTGTTGCGTTGGAGTGACGATCTCTTTACAGCGATCACTATCGAGTGTTGTGTTTGAGTGAAGAGTCCCTTAACAGCGTTCACTGTCAAGTGTTGCGTTGGAGTGACGATCCTTTTACAGCGTTCACCTTCGAGTGTTGCGTTGGAGTGACGAGTCCGCTTACGGCGTTCACTATCGAGTGTTGCGTTGAAGTGACGGTCCCTATACAGCAATCACTATCGAGTGTGGCGTTGGAGACGAGTCCCTTTACGACGTTTCTGTCGAGTGTTGCGTTGGAGTGACGATCTCTTTACAGCGTTCACTATCGAGTGTGGCGTTGTAGTGACGAGTCCCTTTACGACGTTTCTATCGAGTGTTGCGTTGGAGTGACGATCATTTTACAGCGTTTACTATCGAGTGTTGCGTTGGAGTGACGATCCTTTTACAGCGTTCACAATCGATTTTTGCGTTGGTGTGATGAGTCCCTTTACAGCATTCACTATCGAGTGTTGCGTTGGAGTGACGATCCTTTTACAGCGTTCACTATCGTGTGTTGCGTTAGATTGACGTTCTCTTTACAGTGTTCACTTTCGAGTGTACCGTTGTAGGGACGAGTCCCTTTATGGCGTTCACTATCGAAAATTGCGTTGGAGTGACGATCCGTCTACATCGTTCACTATCGAGTGTGGCGTTGGCGTGACGAATCCCTTTACGGTATTCACTATCGGGAAACGGGTTGGAGTGATGAGTTTTTTGCGGCGTTCACTATTGAGCGTTGCGTTGGAGTGACGTTTTCTTTCCAGCGTTCACTATCGAGTGTTGCGTAGGAGTCACGAGTCCCTTTACAGCGTTCACTATCGAGTGTTGCGTTGGAGTCACGAGTCCCTTCACAGCGTTCACTATCAGGAGTTTCGTTTGAGTGACGAGTCCCTTTACAGCGTTCACTATCGTTGCGTAGGAGTCACGAGTCCGTTTACGCCGTTCACTATCGAGTGTTGCGTTGAAGTCACGAGTCCCTTTACAGCGTTCACTATCGAGTGTTGTGTTGGAGTAACGAGTCTTCTCACAGAGTTTACTATCGAGAGTTGCGTTGGAGTGGGAAGCCCCTAACGGCGCTCACTACCGAGTGCTGCGTTAGAATGGGAAGCCCCTTACGGCGCTCACTACCGAGTGTTGTTTTGGAGTAGAATTTATTCATTACCGAGCGTGGCGTAGAATAATTCCGACAGAGAGCGAGGACTCGATGACTTGTTCTAAAATAAATAGATCGACGCGGGAAATAGTAGCAAATGAAGTGGGATCTCTAGAAGCAACGATGAACATGACAATTGGGTTGACGTGCCGATTGCGTATTTAGATAAAAGATACTATGGCAAAGCAAAGTTGGATTGACCAGATTTATTGAACTAAAATTATAAATTCATTCATAAAATCTTCGTACAATAGAATTTAATTTTGCACGTGAGCTAATTTACTGCTACAAGCAAGTTTTATGAGCAACGTTATAAAGTCAGTGCGCGGAACGTGGCTTGTAAACGAGCGCAACCAGACCGTGAGTGTGAGTTCCAACATCAACTGCTTGCACACCCGTTAAACGATTTGCCGCGCGCACGAAATAACGGCCTATGGAGCCAGCCTTTCCGCTCTGGGACACAGCGTCTGCTACAGTGCCACCCACTGTCATGAACGATGGCACGCCTTACTGACGCGCCACCTCGCCACTGACGCGCCACCTCGTGACTAGTTTCACAGCCAATGACGATGGCATGCCACGGCCGACGCATCACCTCGTGGCACGTTTCAGCTCCACGGACGATGGCATGCTGCAACCGACGTGCCACCTCGTGGTTGGTTTCCGCGTCACTGATGATGGAATGCTACGGCCACCGCGCCACCTCGTGATTTGTTTCCGCGCCACTGATGATGGCATGCTACGGCCGGCGCGCCAATTCGTGGTTTGTTTCAGCGCCACTGATGATGGCATGCTACGGCTGGCGCGCCACCTCGTGGTTTGCTTCAGTGCCATTGATGATGGCCTGCTACGGCCGGCGCGTCACCTCGTGGTTTGTTTCGGCGCCACTGATGATGGCATGCTACGGCTAGCGCGCCACCTCGTGGTTTGCTTCAGCGCCACTGATGATGGCATGCTACGACCGGCGCGCCACCTCGTGGTTTGTTTCAGCGCCACTGATGATGGCATGCTGCGGCCAGTGCGCCACCTTGTGGTTTGTTTGAGCGCCACTGATGATGGCATGCTACGGCTGGCGCGCCACCTCGTGGTTTGTTTCAGCGCCACTGATGATAGCATGCTACGGCTGCAGCGCCACCACGTGGTTTGTTTCAGTGCCACTGATGATGGCATGCTACGGCTGGCGCGCCAATTCGTGGTTTGTTTCAGCGCCACTGATGATGGCATGCTACGGCCGGCGAGCCACATTGTGGCTTGCTTCAGCGCCACTGATGATGGCATGCTACGGCCAGCGCGCCACCTCGTGGTTTGTTTCAGCGCCACTGATGATGGCATGCTACGGCCAGCGCGCCACCTCGTGGTTTATTTCAGCGCCACTGATGATGGCATGCTACGGCCAGAGCGCCACCTCGTGGTTTGTTTCAGCGCCACTGATGATGGCATGCTACGACCGGCGCGCCACCTCGTGGTTTGTTTTAGCGCCACTGATGATGGCATGCTACGACCGGCGCGCCACCTCGTGGTTTGTTTTAGCGCCACTGATGATGGCATGCCACGGCCGGCGCGCCACCTCGTCTAATAAATAGGGTTTCTGAAAGATTTGAACATCAAAAACTCATCAATGTATTATAACAAACCGTAAAAACTATTCCATAAAACACAGCTGATATGTAGCAAGTTTTTGTCATCGTGAGCTGTTCTGAAGACAATATTTGCAACACAAATATGTTTGATAGACCCATTATAAGAACTCTTCAGTTGCGAATAAATTTACATTTCCAGCCCACCAATCAATAGATATTGTTAGAGGACACTAGTTCAATATGTCAAAACAAGAGGAATCGGTAAATTGAACTATCAATTCCTAGAAGCATGTAACCATTCGAGTAACCATCACCATGCACTGTTTATAATGACTTTCAACGAAGAAACTGCGAGTAGAGAAAGTCCAACATGGGACATTATATCACATTAACTCACGTAATGTGTGACTTATGACTCACAATTCCAATGCTAATTACACAGCGAACATGACGATTTACGTTAACATGACGGGTTACGTTAACATGAAGGGTTACGTTAACATGACGGGTTACGTTAACATGACGGGTTACGTTAACATGACGGGTTACGTTAACATGACGGGTTACGTTAACTTAACGGGTTACGTTAACATAACGAGTTACGTTAACATGACATGTTACGTTAACGTGATGGGTTACGTTAACATGACGGGTTACGTTAACATGATGGGTTACGTTAACATGACGGGTTACGTTAACATGACGGGTTACTTTAACATGACGGGGGACGTTATTATGACGGGTTACGTCAACATGAAGATGTTGCGTTAACTTGACGGGTTGGGTTCACATGATCGGTTACGTTAACTTGACGGGTTAGGTCAACATGAGCGGTTACGTTAACATGATGGGTGACGTTAACATGACGGGTTACGTTAACTTGACGGGTTACGTTACCATGACCGATTACGTTAACTTGACGGGTTGGGCTAACAAGATCGGCAATGTGTGACACATGACTCACAATTCCGATGCTAATTACACAGTGAACATGACGGGTTACGTTAACATGCCGGGTGACGTTAACATGACGGGTTATGTTAACTTGACGGGTTACGTTAAATTGACGGGTTTCGCTAACTTAAATGGTTACGTTTACATGACGGGTTACGTTAACATGATGGGTTACGTTAACATGACGGGTTACGTTAACATGACGGGTTACGTTTACATGACGGGGTACGTTATCATGACGGATTACGTTAAGAAGACGGGTTGCGTCAACATGACGGGTTACGTTAACATGACGGGCTACGTTA
Source organism: Gammarus roeselii (assembly GCA_016164225.1). NCBI lineage: Eukaryota > Metazoa > Arthropoda > Malacostraca > Amphipoda > Gammaridae > Gammarus > Gammarus roeselii. The sequence goes on from SDVV010043979.1 coordinate 7,453, forward strand.
ACTTGACATGTTACGTTAACATGACGGGTTACGTTAACATGACGGGCTACGTTAACATGACGGGTTACGTTGACTTGATGGGTTAAATTAACATGATGGGTTGCGCTATATGACGAGTTACTCTAACATGACGGGTTACGTTAACATGATGGGTTACGTTAACATGACGGGTTACGTTAACATGATGGGTTACGCTAACATGACGGGTTACGTATACGCAGGTTTTAAACATTTCAACTTGCTATTGAGATGGGGCTGCTAATTGAATAGGTTCCTACAGGTTCCCACAATCGGAAATGTGAGTATATGACAGATAAATAAAATACATTGAAAATAAAATAGTGCTGATGAATAAGAAATAGTTGACGTGGTGAACTGCATAAAGTAAATATTGTACTGTTCAACAGTTTTCGATTAGGCGTATTATTAGTTTACGCTTAAAGGCACCTACAGCGCCACTGGTTTAAAGGCACCTGTATCGCTAATGGTTTAAATGTGCCTACAACGTTACTGGTTTAAAGGCACCTATAGCGCTACTGGTTTAAAGGCATCTATAGCGCTACTGGATTAAAGGCACCTATAGCGCTACTGGTTAAAAGGCACCTATAGCGCAACTGGTTTAAAGGTACTTATAGCGCATCTGGCCTAAAGGCACATATAGCGCTACTGGTTTAAAGGCCTCTATAGCGCTACTGTTTTGAAAGCACCTATAGTGCTGCTAGTTTAAAGGTACTAGCGTTACTTGTTTAAAGGCACATATAGCGCTTCTGGTTTAAAGGCACCTTTAACGTTACTCGTTTAAAGGCACATGTAGCGCTACTGGTTTAAAGGTACCTATAGCGCTACTGGTTTAAAGGTACCTATAACGTTACTGATTGAAAGGCACATATAGCGCTACTCGTTCATAGGTAATTATAACGCTACTGGTTTAAGGGTACCTATAGCGCTACTGGTTTAAAGGCACATATAGCGCTACTTATTCAAAGGTACCTATAGCGCTACTGGTTTAGCTACTCGTTCAAAGGTACTTATAACGCTACTGGTTTCATGGTACCTATAGCGCTACTCGTTTTTTATATCTATAGTAGTAGAATTCAGAGTGTTAGAAGCTCTGTATTTAACGAAGCAGTTGGGTCTGTGTTGATGTACTTCAGTGGATGTGCATATCCGTGTTGTTACGGAAATTATGGATAGGGTGATTCCTCACGAAATCATCCTTATCAAGGGAATGTAATCAAGTTATACAAAGCTTTGTCAGAAACACTGCAGCGAAAACGTTGATGATGTGACGACAGAGAGGCAACGCACGGTCACGTTTGCTAGCACGTGATAATGTTCGAATGATACACTTTGGACTAAGAATGATAGGTCTATGACCTATTTCGTTGATAGACGCTCACACCTTTATACAGTAAGGCAAGAAGCGACGATTGAGTAACTTTAATGAGCAGCTGAGGTGATAGGTCCTGATTTTTGTATCATTATGACGTCATTTTACTTAAGAGTCAGAGGTCATGTAATCCCTATAAATATTGTATACAGGTAAACTGCGGAACGGTAGGCCGACTGAACGCATAGCTTCATTGCGGAAATGTCAGCTCCACTGCGGAATGACTGGCAACACTGCGGAGCAGACGGATTCACTGTGGAATTGACAACTTTCCTGCGGAAAGGATGATAACACTGCGAAATCGACTCCACTACAGAGCGGACGGCCTTACTGCGGAGAGGACTTTACTGCAGAGCAGACGGCGGAGCGGTGACGGAGCGGTGACTCCACTACAGATCAGACGGTTGACTTCATTGCGAAGCGGCACGCTTCACTGGGGAGCGGACAACTCCTCTGCGGGTGGACGACTCTAGGGCGGAGCGGGCGGCTTCACTTGGAAACGGGCTGCTCCTTTACAGAACAGACCACCTCAAATGACGGTACACAGTGTGAGGTACACAGTTAGAGGTACACAGTGTGCGGTACACAGTGTGCGGTATACAGTGTGCGGTACACAGTGTGCGGTACACAGTGTGCGGTACACAGTGTGCAGTACACAGTGTGTTCGGTACACTGTGTACCGTCACATGCAATAACCGAGCACTTTCGCGCACCTCTGATCAGGCGGTCATTGCTATAAATAGCATTGTTCCAGAATCTCATTGCTCCAGAATCTCATTGCTCCAGAATCTCATTGCTCCAGAATCTCATTGCTCCAGAATCTCATTGCTCCAGAATCTCATTGCTCCAGAATCTAATTGCTCCAGAATCTCATTGCTCCAGATTTTCATTGCTCCAGAATCTAATTGCTCCAGAATCTCATTGCTCCAGATTTCCAATGTTCCAGACTCTCATTGCTCCAGAACATCATTACTCCCGAATATAACTGCTCCAGAAGACGATAGCGCCAGAGCTGTGCTAACAACACCCTCGGAAACATTAGTTATGGCGATGCAGTGTAAGCACGAAACCCTCAGACCATTAAACGAAATGCTGCACTCCGCTGGGAGTGACGGACGGCAGTGAAAGGGGCATCTAGGCGCTGTGTGGGAGAATACAGCGCCTTGTGTTACGTGTGCAGACTCTCGATTGTCGGCGAAACATACATTGCCGTTGAACAGCAAGCCAGCAAACGATGTGTAGGAGGTTTTCTAGAAACCGTGCAATCGGGTTGCAATGATTGACGGGTGTTATGTTTCCGTGGCAGTTGCTTATGGTGGTTGCCGTGAAGACATATCGGTTAGGCTACTGGAAATATA
>SDVV010043980.1:0-10199 GCA_016164225.1 Gammarus roeselii
GCAATAGCGTGATATCAATGCAACAGCGTGGTACCGATGCAATAGCGTGATATCAATGCAACAGCGTGGTACCGATGCAATAGCGTGATATCAATGCAGCAGCGTGGTACCGATGCAATAGCGTGATATCAATGCAACAGCGTGGTACCGATGCAATAGCGTAATGTCAATGCAACAGCGTGGTGCCGTTACAGCAGCGTGGCACCGTTGCATTAGCGTGGCACCGTTGCATTAGCGTGGCACCGTTGCATTAGCGTGGCACCGTTGCATTAGCGTGGCACCGTTGCATTAACGTGATACCGTTGCATTAGCGTGGTACCGTTGCATTAGCGTGGTACCGTTGCATTAGCGTGGTACCGTTGCATTAGCGTGGTACCGTTGCAACAGCGTGGCACCGTTACAACAGGGTGGTACCGTTGCAACAGCGTGGTACCGTTGCAACAGCATGGTACCGTTGCAACAGCGTGCTACCGTGTTAATAGCGTGGCACCGTTTCAGTCACAGGTACCACTGCAATGTTAAAATGCGATCCAAAGCCCTTGTCTGTTTTGTTGTTATGATCAAGAGAAATCATGCTTAAAGTACCCTGATTTAGTTATGCAATATCTACCAACTGTCGAGAAGGAAGTTTCGAGTTATTGACGATGCATTTACTCAAGATGAACTTAATTCAACAATCATTTCAACCATTTTCATTTGTAACTGCTGGCGAGTATTGCCCCTCTGACGATTGTTGACAAAAATAGCAACTTCTAAACCGTACTGCATGACGTCACCACCTACGCAACAATACATGATGGCCTGTATATCTTGAGGCGGGCATCTTGCCTCATCAAGAAACATAGTATCAACCAATATAACTGTTCAGTAGCAAAAGGAAATTCGTTTATTGTTAGTCTATAACCGAAATAACAAACTAAACTTTTCTTACGTGGAATTCAAGTTCACATGGAAATTTCTTACGGTATTATATCTGGACAGCCCTTCTTTATGGATAATATCAATTAAATTTCCAATGAGTTCAGATGTCGAGGAGAAAACGATTTTAAGAATTCTCTTAATCTTTTATCGTAAACGAATTTTCTTTCGCTACTGTACATCATGACTACGCTGAAAGATTCATTACCTTCGACTGTCTCCCTGCTGTCGAGTGCTCGACTTGAGAGACAAGAGGAGCAGTATTAGTGTCGGGCAACACCCACAGAGAATCTGCACCTTAGCAGTCGCCGACAGGGCTTGGAGGAGGCTCCACTAGAAGGCTCCTTCTGACACCGCGCGACGTGGGGAACGAAGGACATCGAATCTATGTCTACGTCAGCGTTTCTGCATTCTTATTCTAATAGCATTTCTTATACTGAACATTACCAAATACTGAACTAAGACACCATGATAGATAAAACAAGTTTTGACAAAAAGAAATCTTGGTGCGTGCTTGCGGAAGAGGTTTAGTATGAAGTGTTGAGACCACGCGCAAGGAGGCTGCAACCAGAGACGGGCACGGCGTGGAGCTGTCATGTTAAAGAGGCGCTGTTGCAGGGCATAATGCCTCCCCCCTGTCCTTCTCTTAGGACCAGCTGTGCCTCCCACCCCCCCCACCCATTCTGTTATATGACGGACGGAAGTATTACATAAGATGCGGAACAATATTATTAATGGAAACTGCATTGGCGGGCACCATCATACACTGCCATCCCCGCGGCAACTATTAGACACACACCTCCGCACGCACGACCCTACATATCCACCTCCGCGGCAATATTAGACACTCCCCTCCGTAAGCACGACCCTACACATCCATCTCTGCGGCAACTATTATTCACTCACCTCCGTAAGCACGACCCTACACTGTCACCTAAGCGGATAATACCAAACACTGATACCCTCACCGATACTACTCTACACTTCCGCCTCAGAAGGCACAATACCCTGTATTGCCCCCGCTGGCACCATCCAACACTGCCAACATGGCCAGCAGTACTCTAGACTGCCACTTTTACTGGCACTACCCTACACAGCCATCTCCGCAGGCACTACCCTAAACTTACCTTGTTGCAGTCACTGTACCCTACTTTGCCACAGCTGGTACTACCCCGAACCGCCACCTGTGAAGACACTACCATTCTCTGCAACCTTTTAGGACACTACCCTACACTGCCACCTTCGAGGCGACTGCTCTACACTGCTGTTTTTTTGTGTATCTTGAATAATTTTATCTCCGTCGTCTGGCAATAGGTTTTCAACTTTGTAATTTAACTCATGAACTTCATGAACAAATTTTCTATTTTAATTGGCAGAACAAAAAATCTAATGAATTCGTCACAACTCCTCTTCAACTTGCGGCCCGTTCGTACTCCGTGGAGCAAACTACAATTCACTATGCAATTGTCGGTTCTCTTATGAGCCAAAACAATTTAATTTTAATTAACAAATAGACAAAAAACAATCAAAATGCTCTTGCATATTGTAAAAGTATGTTTATTACCCATGATTGGTTCCCAGAGGTGAAATTTGAAGACTTGCATGGCATTGAGAGAAAAATGACATATTTCAAATTAATCTCACATGCACTCATTATAAAGCGATTGTCATGTTCGCTGAGGTATGCACTCATTACGAGACGATTGTCATGGTCGCTGAGGTATGCACTCATTATAAAGCTATGTATTGTCATGGTCGCTGAGATATGCACTCATTATAAAGCTATTGTCATGATCGCTGAGGTATGCACTCATTATAAAGCGATTGTCATGTTCGCTTAGGTATGAACTCATTATGCGACGATTGTCATAGTCGCTGAGGTACGCACTCGTTATAAAGCTATTGACATGGTCGCTGAGGTATGCACTCATTATAAAGCGATGGTCATGGTTGCTGAGGTGTGCACTCATTATGAAACGATTGTCATGGCCGCTGAAGTATGCACTCATCATAAAGCGATTTTCATGGTCGCTGAGGTATGCACTCATTATAAAGCTATTGTCATGGTTGCTGAGGTATGCACTCATTATAAAGCTATTGTCATGGTCGCTGAGGTAGGCACTCATTATAAAGCGATTGTCATGGCCGCTGAGGTATGCACTCATTATAAAGCGATAGTCATGGTCGCTGAGGTACGCACCCATTATAAAGCGATTGTCATGGTCGCTAAGGTAAGCACTCATTATAAAGCTATTGTCATGGTCGCTGAGGTATGCACTCATTATAAAGCCATTGCCATGGTCGCTGAGGTATGCACTCATTATAAAGCGATTGTCATGGTCGCTAAAGTATGCAATCATTATAAAGAGATTGTCATGGCCGCTAAGGTAAGCACTCATTATAAAGCTATTGTCATGGTCGCTGAGGTATGCACTCATTATAAATCCATTGCCATGGTCGCTGAGGTATGCACTCATTATGAAGCTATTGTCATGATCGTTGAGGTATGCACTCATTATGAAGCGATTGTCATGGCCGCTGAAGTATTCACTCATTATAAAGCTATTGTCATGGTCGCTGAGGTACGCACTCATTTTAAAGCTATTGTCATGGTCGCTGAGGTATTCACTCATTATAAAGCGATTGTCATGGTCGCTGAGGTACGCACTAATTTTAAAGCTATTGTCATTTTCGCTGAGGTATGCACTCATTATAAAGCTATTGTCATGGTCGCTGAGGTACGCACTCATTATAAAGCTATTATCATGGTCGCTGAGGTACGCACTCATTATAAAGCGATTGTCATGGCTGCTGAGGTACGCACTCATTATAAAGCGATTAAGAGTTCAATTAGCTTGTATGCTTATCAGCTCGGGGAGTTTTAGATCAAACCTACTGTTTAGGTCAGTGGACCAAACTCAGCAGTGGCTGTGGACGGGCCGGTTTGAGTGCATACCACAGTCTTTGACGAGCAGAACTCGTGCCAGGTGACTTTCGGGGCCTTTATACATTATTGGTGGAGGCATCTTTACGAGGTCATCAGGCCCCTTTGTACAAAAAATAGCATACGCTTAACGCACTCGACTGCGTTGAAAGGGACGGGCAGGTCTTTCACGCCACTACCCAACACTGCCTCCAACGAGGGAATTGCCTAACGTTGCCACCATCTCGGGCATTGATTGCCCTACACTGACAAAATTTCGAACATTATCGAACACTTGCACCTTACTTCAAGATAATTGGAGCGCCTAACCGATGATGAGCTTCAAAGGAAAATATTGTTGCACCATTTACACACGCATGGTTCGAATATCATGAACCAGATGATGCTGTTGACTGAAACTTCCTTTAAATGCACCAGATAATGTATTTTTAGCAGTGAAATTCCTGTCCAAAAACACAGACTAATGCTACTTTTGCAAGGGGCACAGATTCAAAAATGTGTGATCAGTTCACAGTAAATCAATACGAAGCGGTGTCATGTTCAGTCATCCATCTTGAGGTATGCAAGCGCAGGGTACAGTACGTTGGATCGATCTTCGTCACATTTAAATAACTACACATCTATTTATCAATATTACATCAGATATTTTTCTTCAAATCACAATAAGAACCTCCCTTTATCCTTTCCCAATGATCAATATCTAGTATTTGATGCATTCACGCATATTCAATATTGAGTAGTGATATATATGATCGCCTAATGGCTGGAACGGCGCGAATAAGTTATTAGTATTTCCAGTCATTCCATGCTAGCCTCGTGCACGCACTCAACTAATCTATAGTCTGGTCAACATTGTATGGAGTGAACCATATGCACGCTACGCCGTCAGCTGACGAACCAAGGCTTGTCTCGTCTGTTCGCTTTGGACGGGAAAGTCGCACAATTCCAAAGCTAACGAGCAACGTCGATTTTATTGACTCAACATTAACGGACAGGTGATCATGGTATTCGTATTTCAATTGAAATAGCTTGCTCTTAGAACACAGCTTAAACGTGAAATATTATTGAGTTTGACCACAAAGAGAAGAGGATGAGGTCCTACGTGGACATTACTTTAACTGTAGATAAATAAAACATGATGGTCTTTTACGATCGCTCTGTCCATCAGGGGTCCTTTTAGATTTTTCAAGCTTATACTTGTTTGTAATTAAATAATATTAATTTCTCCAAGGAGGTCCACTATCGATACACCGAGGACCTCTCACCAGTTTCCGCTTCTTTTACGTCACTTCAAAGTCCCTTGCATGTAATCAATTTTAGGAGCGGCCATCAAGCCTACAATGACAAGCTGTTATTGGTCAGCACTTGTTGCTGCTCAGTACAACAGAAACATATGATACCATGGCGAGGGGCGGGGACCTTCTTTGGGCAGTGTCAGCCAAGACGGCCCGGTACCAAACGAGGGGTGGGTGAACTTCTCTGAATGGTGGCCGCTGAGACGGTTCGGTGCCAGGCGAGGGGTGGCTGACCTTATCTGGGCGATGTTGGCCGAGACGGTCCGATGTCAGGTAAGGGGTGAGGGACTTTCTCTGGGCGAAGGCAGCTGAGACAGTCGGGCAAAGGGTGGGTAACCTTTCTGGTTGGTGTCTACCTAGACGTTCAGGTGTAGTATTGGGTGGAGGACCTCCTCTGGACGGTGGCGGCCGAGACGGTCTGGTGTCAGGCAAGGGGTGGGGATCCTTCTCAGGGCGGTGACGGCCGAGACTGTCTAATGTCAACGATCATTTGCTATATGCTGCACCCTAACCTCGCCACCTGTTAGAGAAATATGCATCCTTATCCTCAGGCCAAGGCATGCCCACACACCTTGGCTGTCCATGAGAATAAAATCTGCATGCTATTACTTCCTCTTCCATCAGTCAACGCTTCTTAACTTTTAAAGCCATTATTCCCGAGATTCAGAGGAAGAATATAGAGAGGCTGTTAATTAATACTGGATGTTCTTCCTGTGATGACATCGAAGTGGTTAACCGTAACTTGTTACGTCACTGTGACCTTATGAAGTACTCTTTTTACGACCTATATCTCTGGTCTGAATAGCTGCAGCCACCTCATAATACTTCTCTTTACTGGCCCTTACTGTACTTACAACACAAGTACTTCTCTTTAGTGGCCCTTACTGTACTTACAACACTAGTACTCCTCTTTAGTGGCCCTTACTGTACTTACAACACAAGTACTTCTCTTTACTGCTTGAGATTTTGATGAGCCCTGTTGCAGAGGACTAACTGCTACGCTCTGTGCAAGGATACTCTGTTTGATCGAAACCCTGTTTGACATTTTCTTGGCTACGCACAAGTTGAGTACTTATATAAGAGCTTGTTCTTAGCAAAAGTGTATTACTTATATAAGCGCTTGTTGTTAGCATTTTGTTTTATTCATGTGTTACTTCAACAAATGATTTGATTTGAGGGCAAATTCGGTGCCCTCGGTGCACTCCATACGACAATGGTTCTACGTACTTCGTGCTGACTGCTTTAAAACAAAGCAAATGAGAATGGTTGTCTTCATCAAAGATGGTTGAAATATGTATGCTTCGATGTAGCAAAAAGGTTGCAGTTTCAATTTTACCTAAATAATATTTACTTCGATTCCTGATTTTCTTGAATTGTCATAGTAGAAACCCTCGTGTTTCAAGATCAGGCTTTCCTGCAGCAACCTCGCCTGGGACCGAATACGCGCAGAATGACTGTCCACTTCAGGTTATTCAACTTAGCACATCCTCTGCCATCAGCGCATCATTCAGCACTGGTTTGGGCAATCTAACCAACGTACTGAACGATTGCGAGGTACTTCTACAGCGCATTCAATACGAGAGCAGACTCGTCTTCTGGCTTTGAATCTAGAAAACGCTTGCATTAGAAAACAAACCTTTCGATCCGAACGAACCCTGCCAGAATCAATCCTTAACCATTTTGTGTAGACCCTCCTATTGGCGTTTTGAGCTCCTCAACAATTGGAGTCGGTAACCCTTGTTGCCGTCACACTACGATCAAATTTATCAGCTTGTTTTGCCTATTCCTGTCCAATGACCGCAGTCTCCGTCGTTTGATGCTTCTTTCGTCGTCTTACGGCCTCTTCGCCCCATCAATATAGCACCTTGTATGGACCACTGTAGCTACAGAGTAAACTTATTTGGTGGCCCGAAAAGACTTGATGCTTCGGTGAATTCGCTCAATTTGAAGGGGTGGAATAGTTCGCCGCACCTCCGTAGTACAGGGGCTCTATTACGAGGGGTGGATGGGTTTGCCGCACCTTCGTAGAACAGGGGCTCTATTACGAGGGGTGGATGGGTTCGCCACACCTTCTCAATATAGGGGCCTTATTTCAGTAGGGAGAGGGGAGAGCGGGGTTGGACGATCCCGCCGAACTTTATTCAAGAGTTCTATCGGGGATGGGGGTGCAGGGTTCGCCGCACCTTCTCGCAACATGTGCTCTATTTAGGGGGAGGTGGATGGGTCCACCGCACCTTCTCGATAGGAGGGCTCTGTTGGCGGTGGATGGGTCCGTCGCCCCTACTTGATACCGGGAGACAGTTGCGTGATTTTAGCGTCTAGTAGAGTGGTTGCAAGTATGGTTACAGTGCCGAGAACCAGGTCATAAATACTATGACCATATTACTGGTTGCAAGTATGGTTACAGTGCCGAGAACCAGGTCATAAATACTATGACCATATTACTGGTTGCAAGTATGGTTACAGTGCCGAGAACCAGGTCGTACATACTCCGACCATATTATTGGTTGCAAGTATGGCTACAGTGCCGAGAACCAGGTCATACGTACTCCGACCATATTACTGGTTGCAAGTATGGTTACAGTGCCGAGAACCAGGTCATACATACTCCGACCATATTACTGGTTGCAAGTATGGTTACAGTGCCGAGAACCGGGTCATACACACTCCGACCATATTACTGGTTGCAAGTATGGTTGAAGTGCTGTAAATCAAATGATACATACTTTGACCATATTACTGTTTGCAAGTATTGTTCAAGTGCTAAGAACCAGGTCATACATACTCCGACCATATTACTGGTTGAAAGTATTGTTGAAGTACTGAGAACCATGTCATACACACTCCGACCATATTGCTGGTTGCAAGTATGATTAAAGTGCTGAGAACCAGGTCATACATACTCCGACCATATTACTGGTTGCAAGTATGGTTACAGTGCCGAGAACCAGGTCATACATACTCCGACCATATTACTGGTTGCAAGTATGGATGAAGTGCTAAGAACCAGGTCATACATACTCCGACCATATTACTGGTTGCAAGTATTGTTCAAGTGCTGAGAACCAGGTCATACACACTCTGACCATATTGCTGGTTGCAGGTATGGTTGAAGTGCTGTGAACCAGGTCATACATACTCCGACCATATTACTGGTTGCCATTATGGTTAAAGTGCTGAGAACCAGGCCCTAAATACTCCGACTATATTACTGGTTGCAAGTATGGCTAATGTGCTGAGAACCAGGTAATTCATAATTCGATCATATTACTGGTTGCAAGAATGGTTACAGTGCTGAGAACCAGGTCATACAGACTCCGACCATATTACTGGTTGCAAGTATTGTTAAAGTGCTGAGAACCAGGTCATACATACTCCGACCACAAGATTACGCCTTCATTATAGTTATAAAAGGTGATTAGTTCGGCGAATAGTTAGGGACATTTTTGACAAAACGGTACAAGCAGGTCCTATTTAAACAAATTCGTTTCGGGAAAATAATATTTATTATGTACAAAAATTGACTTCCACTGATATCCAAAGCAGTAATTTTTCGTGATTTTCTTTTCCCATATTAAGCATGACTGCAGTGCCAGCCTCTTGTGCTGCATGTTGCGATTTCGAGCCCCCGCATTGACACGGCTATCTTGTAAGCCTAACTTTCCCACCCTCTCGATTATGAAGAAACAGCTTTATGTCTACTCATACTTATTAGGCACGTTAGATTATTAGCGTCTCCCCATCCACGCTCTCCAAACTAACTTTTCTCTCATGTTTCTCTTTCCTCTCACATTTAAGCTGCAAACTTCCGAGAAGTCCTCGTAAAGTTGATCTCAAGAGCTCTCCCTCAACATAGCCTTTTTTGTTGGTTTACAGACCGAAGCATTACCAGAGGGAAGAAACTTATGCCGGTGCCAATACCTGACTGACTTGCTTAATACGGTTTGCAACATTGACACTGTCGAAGTACACGTTGAGGTGGATGGATGATTATTCATTTTATAGATCATGAACACTTTATTTTAGTATTTTAGTATATCATCTTTCGTGTGCTCTATTATTTATCTATGCATTTTTTCATGGTGATCAATTTTGATTGGTTACTTAATTACGTATCATTAGACGCCCGCAGGGGCCCTCGGTGGACTATTCGGTGTGTTAGTTAGCTTAGTCCAACCGACGGTGGGAGAATTTGCACTCTCCCTGGCGCCTAGTAAATGTCCGAGCACAGCTAAACGTTTTGATGGCTAAATAGTGATGTGATGTTTATGTTGATCTTAGCGTGTGAAAGTCCTAAATGGCACTGTGCGTTAAGGGGACGAAGTGAGTCGAGGCAGGTTGAGGCGAGTGGAGACGAGCCGACTGGGGAGGCGATGAGTCGAGGCAAACCGAGGCTGGTCGAGACATGGGGGCCCGGGAATCGAAGGGTACTCATGGGACCAGCGGGACTCAAGGGACCCGGGGGTTTCAGGAACCGGGGGGACTCGGAAGATCAGGAGGATTTGGGGAAACCCACTTGGGCCCTTCTGAGGCCCTTTGGGACACCCTTAAGACCTTTCGGGACCCCTTGAGATTTTTTGGCGCCCTCTTGAGGCCCCTCTGAACCTTGGGTCCCCTGCTTTCCCTTCCCACACTATAAAACCCATACACAGAAAAATATATGTGCGGAATGCTTGAGTAGAACAATTAGCTATTACAGTCCATATATTACTGGCACAGAGGAGGAGAGATGCGTTGAGGCTGGTCGATGTGCGTCGAGATCAGTCGAAACATGTTGAGGCGAGTCGAGTTGAGCGCGACGAGTCGAGAGTGGCCGAAATGAGTCGAGACAAGCCTAGATGAGCTGAGACGATGGGATTCGAGGGACCCGGAGAACTCAGGGGACCAAGGAGACTTGTTACGATTGAGCTTCCACGGTTGCTCTAATCGGGTAAATCAAGGTTGGAATGATGAAACATTGGTTTTATAATTGTCTTTTTGTAACAGGTAACAAGACAAAAGTTACTCTATCAATAGAGTACTGAATATAAATTTGTAATAAC
>SDVV010043981.1:0-10199 GCA_016164225.1 Gammarus roeselii
CAAACACTGACACATGTCAGGAGTGACATGTTCACATGCAACACAAACACTGACACATGTCAGGAGTGACATGTTCACACGCAACACAAACACTGACATGTCAGGAGTGACATGTTCACATGCAACACAAACACTGACACATGTCAGGAGTGACATGTTCATATGCAACACAAACACTGACACATGTCAGGAGTGACATGTTCACATGCAACGCAAACACTGACACATGTCAGGAGTGAAATGTTCACACGCAACACAAACACTGACACATGTCAGGAGTGACATGTTCACATGCAACACAAACACTGACACATGTCAGGAGTGACATGTTCACATGCAACACAAACACTGACGCATATCAGGAGTGGCATTAAATGCTTCGACGCGATCCTTACATTGGAATTGACTACAGGAGAAACAAGTTCAGTGATGCTTCATTGATGTAAAAAACTACTTTGTCATGACAAATGTCACATGCTCGTTTTGAATGAGAAGAAACTGGTGAAAACCGACTCCATTAACTAACCCGGTTAGAAATCTAGATTATCGAGTAGGCTTACCTCCGTCAACACTTGACTAAAATGACCGATTCTATGAAGGTGCTCGCGACACTGAAAGCAAAATAACAATATGTGCGGCTAATCATGAACTATTCCATGTTATGAACAGTGCAGTGAACACAACTGATTCTGACATTTCTATCCAAAACCTCATTCTAACATGATGAATATTTTTTTGTTTAATTCTGATTTTTTTTTAACATTTTCATTTGCTTTGTTGAAACAAATCTTGATAGCGGAGCTGCTCAACCAATATGTTAACTCAACGTTCCCATTCAAGTTCCTTCCGTGTCCACACACGATGGACTTCCGGGTTGCGGAAGTAGCCTCGAGCACTGCAATGGGTTCAAGCATGTAAAGAAAGCAGACAGTGACACTAGAGTATTTCAACACAGTAACTTATGAAACCCATACAAACAATAATCATCCACACTAATAGGATGTCCCGTACAGTGTGCCATTCCATGTAGTCATAGTGTTACGTTATTCATAAACACGAAACACACAATGTGCTAGCGGCTATTTCTAATAATAATAATAAAAGTAATCTTTATTAAAGTACTCGATTGTACAATAATGGTTAAAACAAAAAACAAGTTTACCAAGCGTGCCTAAAATACCTTTTATGTAGCTTTCCCACATGGGTATGCACATAACCAACAACGTTGGAGAGGTTTAGTATAAAGCCACCTACCCGTGTACATATTCAGGGTCGCTCCCAGCCTGACATCTATACTCGCATACAATGGGCCCACAACCTGGATATGCAGTTAGGAGTCAAACATCATTCCTTTTAATATCGGGATCTTCCTGTACAAGCAGTAGTTCTTCATCATATTTTTTTCATGATTTGATAGCACGAATCTGTCAAGTGAGATTGCTGCTTCGAAACTTCTGATTTGTGACCTATCTTACAAAACTTGCAGAGTAAAAATTACATTCCCAATCTAATACTTCAGACTAATATGTTTATTTTTTCACTCTTCTAATAAATGCAATTAACGGAGAACCCACTTCTCTTCAAGTAACCAAACTTTGATTCCCACACGAAATTGCATCCGTCATTTTCATGACTACATCTTTTTGCCCTAACAAAATTGTTTGTTAAGACTATTCTGCTGTCACAACAACAATGATTTTGTTACGAGTAATTTAATAGAGTAGAAGTGATAAATGTTTGTTATGAATATCATTTAAACAAGCATATCTGGATACGAACACAATGGAAGAAAAGAGGCAACAACACGGTCCTTCTTTGGTGAACTCCTGATGTATTTTTTTCAATGATTCACGACTTGTTTTGACCCTTGTCATCACTTACTAGCAAGATAACTAACTTGCAGAAACAGCACAATGAAGAAATAGCCGCACAGAAAAATTTTACTCGCGTATTGGTAGGTTGAAAAACTTATCATCAACTAAAGGAGAAATGCTAAAACGACTCCAGAGCATCAAATAAGACAGAGGTGACACTTAATAGAGTAACTGTGATATTCTCGACATCACAAATTGCAGCCAAACATCAGGACAAAATCATCAAGCACACTGGTGTACACTGCAGCTCCATTAACACTTCCTGCTCTGGTGAGCCGCGTCACACAACCGGAGGGTCAGGTCACATCTCTTCCAGTCCCATAAGTACAAGAGTCCCTTCAAAACAGGTCAGGAACAACATTCAGAGATCAGCCTACAGACCTAAATCTCTTTAGCAAGGATCTCCATCCGAGATGTCTGTCAAAATCCTTACCTTGGAAGATTGAAGTAAATGAATGAGTTTCGAAAGCTTAAACCTAACTACCAAACAGTATATTTTGAGGATCATAGACTTGAATTCACGAGACCTAAACAACCGCCACATCATCTGCCAAGATCTGGTCACACTCATCAACAAATCCAATTCAATTCAACATGAAGTCAAATTACGATTTTTCCATTCCTGAACATCGTCAGCAACAGTCCTAAAACACGCAACAAATATAAACGAACGTTAACCTTAACAATAACACTAACATAGGCGACAGCATCTGTTGCAGTGTTCACCTCGTGTTGAAGTCTTTCCATGGTGTTGCATTATTCACTTCGTGATACAGTGTTCGCCCTATGCTGCTTTGTTCACCTCGTGTTGCAATGCTCGCCTCGTGTTGCATTGTTCACTTTTTGTTCCAGTGCTGGCATATTGCAGCAGTGCTCATCTCGGGTTTTAGTTCTCACTTCGAGAGGCAGTGTTTGTCTCTTGTTGCGGCGAACTTCTCGTATTACTGTGTTCGCCTAGTTTTAATGAGCTCGCCGCGTGTTACAGTTCTCGCCTCATGTTGAGTGCTCGCCTATTGTTGCAGTGACTGCCTCATGTCGCAGTGCTCGCATTGTCTTGCAGTGCTCGCCTTGTGTTACAGTGATCACCTCGTATTGAAGTGCTGCGCCTCGTGTTGCAGCGCTCGCCTTGTGTTGCAGTCCTCGCTTTGGTCTGCAGCACAAGCATTGTGTTGCAGTGCTCTCCTCGCTTTGCGGTGTTCGTCACTTGTTCCTGACAGCCATGTTTGTTCATCTTTCCCAAATCATTTTTTTAGAAATACAGAAATGGTCAAGAAAGTCGGATTGTTCCATATTTTATCTGTCCACACATGTGTTAATTTTGCATGAAAATACATTTCTTATTTATTCCAGAATGTGTTCGTACGGTGTCAATGATCATATTGGATTACTGATGGACTAGAAGGTTCATCGTTAGGACAATATCGATTACATAACAAAGTTACATCAGCACGTATACAAATGTTTATCATGCACTATTTGGTGTTTTCATATTCGCTCAATTGCAATTATAAATGTTTCGGTGAGTACATCGCTATCGACAAGTCATACAGAATGAACACATCACTAATGACAGGTCATACAGAGCGCGCACACCGCTGCCGCCATCATCAGTTGGTAGACAGACACTGTACTGTATATATAATCGGGGTCATCAGATTATAAGCCACTGAATTACTACACAGTTGGACAATTTAGTCTTCAAATATCTACCACCAGTTTTATTTCGACGATTATTACACAGTTCAGTTCATTTTATCGTGTTGGGGCCCGCCACACAAACTGTGATTGTAATATACACTGCGCAATGTCAGTATACGTCAGTAGCCAACGGTCTCATGTGAAGAGCTACCATAATTCAGTGTTAACAGTGACAGTTCAAACAGTACTGAAATTGAGCCCTCGGCAACCTCATAACTTTGCGAGCGTCATAACACTTCGTAATGAAGAGCCCGACACAGCAGTACGGTGCCAGCTGCCAGTATATGGAGCGGCCATCAGGCTCAATTTATGGCTATGACCGGGTAGCAACAGCAACATATTATGATGAATATTATTGCTCTAACGTTCGGAGCTCACATGAAATATCCATCCCCCTAGGAATATCTCAAAATAATCTTAGGATATCTACTTGAATATCATTTCTGATTTATTTATTCACGTTTCATTGCTTTTAAAAAGATCTAATGGGATGATAATAATACATTGCATCACAGAATACCCGATCCCTAATATGTTACTTCAACATCGATTAGATACATAGTTGAACAGCGCGTATCTTTGGTGATGGTTCAAAAAGAAACATTATTCTGGTACAAGTCATATGAATGAAGAAGTGTTATTTTTTACTCCTGATAATTGTTGTTTGTACTTTTCATTCACTTACCTGCCGATAAACATTTTGTATTCAACAAAACTTGTTTGTGCAACTTTGTACAACACACTCCGTTGAAAGCAGGTGAAATAACACTATTTTATTAATTTTTGCAATAATTTCCGCTGTTTCATACATACATTAAATTATCCGTCGTTCATCAAAATTGTCGGGTAAATTTGAATCAGCATATTAATGAAATTAATTGCAGAATTATGTATTTTCCTTCCGGTAAAAAATCAAATTCCACTGATATACCGCGTCTTGCTGTATATGTAATATGCAGGGCACATTTACGGACTTGTGCTACTTTTCATTGTCAAACACCAATTACTGTCTCTCATTTTACAAGCACTAACATAACTCAGAAGGATATTTAGTTTGTACAAATATCATACAGTGTATTGACATACTTATGGGGATGCTATGTAGGAGAATGAGACATAATAAGTATTAATTTGTAGAGATACATTCCATCAGCATACTAGTATGTTATCTCAGCGAAGTTAACTGTAACTAGTTGAAACTAAGTAAAGCATACAATTTTTTGGATGAAGGTGTTGTGCATATATTTTCTTGTATGGCAAAATAAGGGTAATCAATGTTGAACACTCTATCATGAGCTACGTATAATACAATTGTTTCAATCTCTATCCAATCTCTTAATTTTGTAGGAGGAAACAGTACTGAAACATTTTCAATTCAAATTACCAAACGACAGGCGAATGCAAATAATCAAAAATCTACTAATTTCCTGTCGTCTAAATGATCAATAGCATACATTTTTTTCTTTATGATGCATAGGCGGCTCTGTGCAGATGATTTAAGTGTGGCACTTTGCAAGGTACCTCGCCTGTCAATGTAGCGGTGTATTTCCCAGTATTAAAGCGCCTAGCTGAGCGTCGAATGCGAGCCAGCAACATTAAATTGGCAAAAATTTACTCTCGTGAGTGATTTGTTTGCCTTCTTTGATCATCTATATAATGCGTATCTTTACATTTTCAAATTTGGAATGGAAGTGATCATTTGAAAGCGTAGTAACAGAAAGTGAGTGATAAAGTGTTACTTTCGAAGCATTATCTTATGTCCATTCCGAAATAATAGTGTTCCCATAGAAGCAGTATGTCCAAGATGTGTGACGTCATTGTGATGTATCTATATCTCATATCGTGAAAAGATCAGAGTGATCAAATAGGGCCTCCGCCAGTAAGCTGCCGATGAAGGTCAAATGTGTTCATCTCTTTCTCTTTACGCTGACTGCTCACCACCGTCAATGACTCTAAGATTTTTGTTTGTACATACACTGTTAATCACTTGCCCTGACCCTCATGTATCTTCGCCACTGGCTGCCATCCCTCAACGTTTATTCGCCCACCTTCCTCTTCTGCTCACCGGACGTGACCAACCATCAAATCAAGACTGGTGTGCAAACCCAATTAATGACGTCACGCCATATTATTATTATTATTATTAAATCATTTATTTACATCGTCTTGAAATGGGTTTCCAATTTTTAGCAAATAATTAAATTCTTAAACATTGGACATGAAACTTCATTATCAACAACGCTATATGAATTAACTAAAACGAGAGTTCAATTTGAATTCGTCCAGCTCATCTCTATGGGCCCCTGGTTCGGATTACATGGAGCGAAATATTATTTACATAATTATCATCACTGCACATACAGGAAATTTAATTTCATCTAAAACTGTGATTTGTATTCTGAGTGCGTTGCTGAGAATTTCAGGGAGTAGATCGCCAAAACTTCTTATGTAGTCGTTGTTTTAAAATTATTTTTAAGCTCGGAGAGGAACCTGTCATCTATTTTATATTCAGTAAAGGCTTCGTAATCGTCTATGTAATTGAAGGATACCTCCATTACTTTGGTTTTTATTATATTTACGGTATTTGCATTGTTAAGTTCTGTCTGTTTTTTTAAGATCCTTTCACCGCGTGCATCCTACAATGTCCGTCTGCTAGTGTTGATTGTCTCTTTAATCTTGAATAATTGAGAATGGTGTCGATATTGGTGTTTTTGGGGAATTATTACAAATTTCCCGTCACGTGCATTGCCATTCGTTCATTCGGTTTATTATTTCTTGAGTCAGCAACACCAACCTCATTTAGATTTTTAATATGCTCTTCAGAAACGTTCTTACTGGTGTTTTCTAAGAATTTGGTTGCTAATTCTCGAGAAGCATTGTGTTTTTGTTTGGGATATCCTTGCTTTCGGTTCTGTTCCTTGTAATTGAGGGTGGGTTGGAGCAGGGGAGACCGAACAGAACCAAGATAAAGAAATTTAGATCGGTGGTTGAAGAGAGGCATGGCTGAGGATGGCTAAAGCGAGCTAGAGGAAGGAATGGGTGGGATAAGGTTAATATATGGGTGTGATAAGAATGGGTGAAGGGGAGTGATATATGAGAGGGATTAGCGGGATAGGTGGAGTTGGAGTTTGGGCTGAGGTTAGAAAATGGTAGCGAAGGTGGAAGTTAGAGGAAAGAACGGGGGGAGGGGGTAATATATGAGAGGGATTGGCGGGATAGGAATAATTGGGGTTTGGGCTGAGGTTAGGGAATGGTAGCGAAAGTGGGAGCTCGAGGAAGGAATGGGTGGAGGGGGGTAATAAATGGGAGGGAGTAGCGGAATAGGTAGAGTCGGAGTTTGAGCTGTGGTTGGGGAACGGTAGCAAAAAGAGGGATTGAGGCTGTGCTGCAAGCATAGTTATACTAATTTCTGTGAGTAGTGTAGAATGGAGGAGGAGGGTAGTAGAAGAAATGAGGAGGCGCTGATGAGACGCTGTTGCTGCGAGTGTGGTGAAAAGGAGTTGCATGAGCTGATTGGTGATTTTTCGATTGAATTTCAGTTTGGGGATGACGAGAGGGCGTTATGATGTGAGTTGTCTGCAACTAGATGTCCTTGGCTGACGTGTGATGGGGTGATGATACGAGACGATAGCCATGTGATGGATGGAAGTAGAGGAAGGGAAGAGACCAGAGTAATGATTGCTTGCTTCTGACATAGTTAGAGTATATGGGATGGCAATACCTCAACCCTCTGAGGAACGTTACGTGCTACCGTGTTGAAAAAAATCTGATAATTCCATATCTGTTATAACTTGCATTCTCTGAATGAAACAATCGCTCGTCGGGGGCACCAGATATTTCGTCTCTTAGTTTGCCTGTTGGGATAACTCTGAACCTCAAGGAATGGCATAGACTTATGAAACAGTGCCTTTGTTTAATTGTTTTCAGATTGAAGGGTTCTGTCATGTACATCTTAACATTTTGTTTTTCCGTTAAAATTTCGGTGGTTATTTTTACTATTCCGGGAGCACAATAATGTAATTTTTGAATGAATTTGCACTTCCAATGATTTAAGACAAAGCACCATAATCGTTAATATTTATCTTTTCAAAATGCATCTATCTGAAAGGTCGAACGTCAGCACATTTGACATGAGGTTATCACCATGAGTATTGTCTTAGTGGTCTTGGTATCTTCTGTTAACCCGGTGCTGGTGCCTGATGCTCTACAGTGAGCCGGCTTTGCTGTTGTGGATTTTTCTGTTGAGGTGACGATTAGAGGCTCTGTTTTGGAGGGAGAAGTCGGGGTTATGGACTCAGTTTCAAAGTACAAGGGGTGGGACATGGAGAGTTAAGCAGCGTTGGGTGAGTATCTACCAATAAATGAGCTACCCTGTGTGAGAGGGTCGGCTTCTCTTTATCGCATTTTTGGTGCATATACGCTGGCCACAGAAGTGTTTGGGCAATGCGGCAGCTCTATGTTTATAGGCTTGCTGATTCTGGTGCATTTCTGGCTTTTGCACGATATGCAGTCCCTGTTATTCTTGGCACATGTGCATTTGGGGCACTGTAACACATGCAGCAGGATTTGCTTCTGTTGGCGGTGTGGCTATGGAGCGACATGTCTTTAATTTAGGGTTAAATATCAGTGAAGTGGACTATTCAGAGGTTTTGTTGTTGGAGGGGATTAGAAAGCGTCTTACTAGCTCATAATTTTAGGGCTCTGCGTTAAGAGGAGGACCCGTGATCTTATATTGTGCGGGATCGGGCTTGGGTATTGCCTAAGTACATGGCTTACAATGACGAAAAGGTGATCAACAGGAATATGGTTGAAAGGTCTGTTACACCGTTATTCACGGAGAAGAAGTAATTCCAAGACTTAGTTGCTGCTATGCAAGGGCTAATAAACAGCGATTTCTTGTGATGACTTTATTTCAAAGCACATAGGATCTGAAGAGATGCGAAGAAACGCGCTCACTCTGAATTCTCAGGGGACCGTAAACAATTTAACATAGGTTCGCATAGAGTGATTAAAATTGTTTTAGAGTGTGACGAGTATGTTCAAACTTTACACAGCTTCACCACCTTATCACTATATATTTGTAAATAAAAAATGATGTTTGTGAACAGCACATAAAGAAGTTTCAATTCAGAAAATTAGGAACGAAAAATATTTCGGTTCGGTTTTTCGAATGGATTTTATAGCGGATAACACGTAGGAAAATGTCTTAAAAAAAATCGTTATGTGAAGAAGCAAAGAAAACATGAACAAAAATTTCGGGTAAACAAAATGCGCTGTAAGAATCCCTTGCCAGTAGCCGATTTCATTAGTGTACAGCTCTTTAGTGGTTACATACGATTTAGAGAGCGAACTCCCAAGTACAATTTAGGGGGCGAATGACAAATTCAGAAAGAAAGACGGACCAATAATTGGCTAGAAATCGAGACAAAGAAAATTCTGAGAACCTACTCACAAAAACGATTCTAACGATCTTTTTTAATATAAACAAAATTTGAGAACCTCTTAAGCATGACGATTCTGACAAACTATTTGTAATATGAACGACGAATCCAGGAATAATTTAGGCAGATTTTGGCTTATCAATGCTAGAAGGTACAGTCGGTATCTAAGGACAAGGCACCTACTGTAAATATTCACACTGACGTAATTTCCTGTTAGTGGAAAGTCGACGAGCACAGGGTTGGTCATGTATGTGTGTATGTATAGACATACAGCCGTTTCCCCCTAGTTAGGGGGGTGGCTAAGTTAGGCAGACACAGAGGGGGGAGGAGCCCAATCTCCCCGCCACAAGACCGCCGTGTCCCTGCCGAGGCTCGAACTCGCGACATGCAGCACCAGAGGCTGGCACTGCAGTCGGATACGCTAACCAATCGACCACGGCGGCCTAAGCATGAAAATAAGAGTATGCAAATTAGAGTAGCTGTTCAATTTATGTATGTATTTATGAGTATGTATATTAGACTAGCTCTTCGATTTATCATTTGTATCTATGAGTCATCTATATGTGTGCTAGTTAATGAGACATAAGTAGAAACGATATGGACTTGCTCAGAATGATGTGAGTAAGATAAATTCGTCTATTGTTAGAAGGAAATTGCACGAAGGAATATAAAAATTATTTAGTTGTACGCAATAATCGGAAAACAACGAATTCGATTGAATGCGAAATATGAATCCTAGTATGGATGAATTGGGGTATTTTGACGGAATGAATAATGAAATCGCTTATGATGCACGATTTCAACTTTGGTGTCCGATATACTGACGACGATTGCCTTCGGCAAACCTGATCACATGAACGCTTGATCATCTCGAAATAAAATCTATTCATGTTTAAGAAATATGCCCTCAGTGTGTAGCAAATGAGTGTGAAACATTGGAATAATTTGTTGTATTAAATGAAGACATTACAAAGTGGAACACAAGCAATGCTCTATATAACTCGTCGCGTCAGGTCATTCTGTTAAGAAACCGTTCAAGCAGATTCGCGCGTGCGATATTCTTACTTAAAAACCGCTAGTTCTGGAGAACTATAACTTACTTCAATGTGATTCCCTACTCAACCAACACATATTTTATCACCACACATGGTAAAAATATCTTATACTTTTAGCAACTATATATTTA
>SDVV010043982.1:0-10199 GCA_016164225.1 Gammarus roeselii
AAACGGAGATTCTTTTATTCTCGCTGTGTGCAAATTTGGAACCGGCTGCCCGCTGATGTGGTGCAGTGTGATTCACTTCGCGGCTTCAAGAGGGCCCTGGCGGAGGAATTGGGGGCAGTGTTGTATGAGTTTTGCTAGACTAAATTTGATGTGATGTTGTTGCTTTGTTTGTGTGGTCAGCGGTTGTGTGCAGTTGTTGACTGTCTTCATTGTTTTGTTTTCTTTGGACCTATTGAGCGCATTCCGACCAGCGTCCTGCTGCTGTACTTGTACAGTGCTGTTCATTTTGATTGCTGGCGCGCTGAGGTGTACTGCCTCCCATGCCTGCGTGCCCTGTTGGCGGGGCTGTTGGGGCTGTGGGGGGCTGCAAAGGTGAGATACAAAGGTGAGACTGAAATGGCAATTGTCATATCTGAAAGCAGTCGACTAATCAAGTTGATTTGTGGAAGTAATAGATTCTGCTGGTAGACATGATTGTTCCACTGTGGTGAGGATGTCAAAGGGTCCTGAGAGACATGATTGTTCTACTTTGGTGGAGGATGTTGTAGGTTCCTGGGAGAGATTGTTATGCTCAGGCAGAGAAAAGTATTTTTTTCCTGAATTGTTTTTTTGGATCATCATGCATTGGTTGAAGTAATTTTTTATTGTCATTACAGATTTATTTATACATTTGATTAAACTTCCCTTGACTTCAGTGCAGTATTGACCCATTTTTATTCAAATTTAGAACATGCTTGTTAGCTTTGCTGGAAAGCATTTGCTGTCTTGAATTACCAATAGAAACCAGCCATCAAAGATCATGTACCCTTAGATTACTCTTTTGCAACACATTGCATCATTAGGTAATGACTTTTCCATTGACATGGCGGTTCCTGCATGTCTCACAGACGTTACTGTGCATCTCCTCTGCCTGGAGCCAAAACTCCTTACATCTTCATTTGCTGCAACACATGGACTGAGTTGCAGGGGACTGAAGAGGTGTCGGCAACAGCTTCAGCACGTTTCCATTTTGCAAGATGATGAAAACACACATGAACCATCAATCAAAGAAGAACCATTGCATCAGCATGAAATTGAGTATGAGAAATATGCTAATGCCTTTGGAGGAACTGAAGCAGAATCAACTGTAAGTGGCTCTTCTCCTGCCAAAAATCTATCTGCTTGCTCAACAGTCCTGATTGTCAAAGATGAATCATTTGCATGCAACCATCACAAGTTCAGTACCAGTCATAAGAATAACCTCATTTCACATGTTCTCATTCATGGGAGTGTTGAAGATAAACTTCTTGTACATGAGAGGGAGAGGGAGATATTATTTGCATGTAACTATTGCGGGTACAGAACCGATCGTAAACGCCATCTTGAAAACCATCTTTGCACACATGAGAGTGACAGAGCTGAACCTTTTGCTTGATACCATTTTGGGTACAGAACTGATAGTAATGCTATCTTGAAAACCATCTTCGCACACATGAGAGTGACAGAGTTAAACTATTTGCTTGCAACCATTGCAAGTACAGTACTGATCATAAAGGTCATCTTAAAATGCATCTCTGCATACATGAGTTACAGAGTTAAACTATTTGCTCGCAACAATTGCAGGTACAGAACTGATCGTAAGAGCAGTCTCAAAAGGCATATTCTAGTCCATACTCTGGGATGAGCTATTTGATACAGCCATTGCAATTTGAATACTACTAAAGGTTATGCCACATCACACCTCATTTATGGAACAGTCTTGTATCCAATTTGTTTGCAAAGATTATTGGTGCTGTCTGAATAATAGGTAAAAGCCATTTCTGACATATCATCATGACTGTTTTAGGTGTGGTGTTCTAAAAGCCATCTCGGACATATCTTCATGACTGTTAGAGGCGTGGTGTTGTAAAAGCCATCTCTGACATATCTTCATGACTGTTAGAGGTGTGGTGTTGTAAAAGCCATCTCAGACATATCGATATGACTGTTAGAGGCGTGATGTTTGCTTGACACCATTGCTGGGAAATGTCCATAAACTGACATCTGAGCAGTAACCCTGAATTATGCTGTATATTTGGGATGAGACGAGGTATCGGCATCGGCGAGTATTGGCTAAATTTGCTGGTATCGGTTTAGACAATTATTGGTAAATGGTGACGGTACCAGTATCTGTGTCGGCAAAAAGTTGCCGATACCTGTGATATTTTAATATAGGAGACTCATGCAGTACCCGTGAAAATTTCACGGTTAGAAGTTGCGTTTACAAACTAAAATTTATATTGCTGCTTTTGCAGATCAACAAATCTCGAACCTCCTACAGATATATTCCTCAGATATGCAGTGCCCTAATCAATGATCTCTATCATGCCTGTCAAGTTATCCAACAATGCATTAACTCATTAAACCCAATCACTCCCATCACAATCCTGTCCAAAGCTGCACAGGCACCCACTTATCTGTTTGAAAATTGCATTTGTGACTGCCTCTTGCGTATCTCTCCGATCTTTGTACAAGTCTCTAAGGATGTGTCTCTCACCCATATATACTCATTGATCAGGCAAACAGTGTGGAGGAAGCAAAGAATAGCTTTGATGATGTACTGTTGCAAATGTGCTCACAACATGTGTCAATCAGAAGAAAAATACCTAAAAGACGCAAGCATAATTCAGAAAAAATTCGTTCATGAAAAAGCAAGCAATTAAGCAAAACAAACTTTGCAACAAAGTGAACCCTTTTAGATGCCTAAAACAACAAGAAGCTATCATTTTGATTGAAAAGTGGATAAAAGGTTCACATGATCAAGAGAGAAGAGAAAATGGAAGAAAAAAAGCTATTGATTTTTTTTTTAATTCTAATTTTTTCTTTGCTTATGCAGCCATATTTTCAATCTCTAAAACTAAAATTGGTCCCTTAATTGATGAATCGGGTCAACTGGTTGATAAAAACAAAGCAATGAGCAAGTTGTTGAGTGAAGACCACAAACTGTATTAAGTATCCCAATGCTTACTCAGACAAATCCTGAGAATTGCCTCTGAATTTTCATTGACTGATTTTAACATTGGCATCTCTGAAATTACAAAAGCTATTGATGACATAGGTAGCAAAAATGCTTCTGGACCAGAGGACATCACAGCTCTTTTATTGAAACACTGCAAACAGGTACTGTCAAGACCACTACAAATGTTGTGGCAGAAGTCTTTGGTCACTTCTGATATCCCACAGACCATGAAATTTTCTCCTGGAGCACTTGACAAAAAAAAAAAAAAAAGCATTGTGTGGTGGATCAAATGTGGATGGGTTTTATC
The DNA here is from genome assembly GCA_016164225.1 of Gammarus roeselii. NCBI lineage: Eukaryota > Metazoa > Arthropoda > Malacostraca > Amphipoda > Gammaridae > Gammarus > Gammarus roeselii. The sequence goes on from SDVV010043982.1 coordinate 3,285, forward strand.
TTGATTGTGCCAAGGCCTTTGACAAAGTAGATCTCAGTATACTGTTATCCAAACTATGTAATGCCGGAATCCAAATAAATGTTTGCAAATGGATCAAAAACTTTCTGATAGGCAGAAATCAAAGTGTGGTAGTAAATGGAGAAACCTCTGCACAAGTGGAAGTCCTTAGCGGGGTCCCACAAGGCACTGTGCTTGGACCACTGCTTTTCCTAATATTGACTAATGATCTGGGCCAAAGCTGTCCACATACACCAGTCTCCTGCTTTGCAGATGATAAAGATATACTAGGCATTGTCAACAACTTGAGCGATGTAGAAAAGGTTCAAACTGATCTAATAGAAATCTCCAAGTGAGCTGGTAGAAACAATATGCAGTTTAACAAATCTAAATTTGAATCACTGAGATATGGAAAAAAATCTGGCCTAAAAACCAAAGCTTTGTATAACACAGCTATAGAAGAAAAAGAAAGCCTGCGTGATTTAGAAGTGCTAATTTAAAATAATGCTTCTTTCCATGAACAAATGGCCAAGGTTGAGGCCAGTGGCAGGAGACTGTGTCCCTGGGCCATAAGAGCCTATCTGCCTAGAGATAAAAGGACAATTTTGACTTCTTGGAAATGACCAGTCCAACCAGTCATTGATAATTGCTCCTCTCTCTGGATCCCAAATAAGCAGAAAGATCTGAATAGATTTGAAGCAGTGCAAAGAAGCTTCACCTCTAAGGTAAAGGAAATGGACTATTATTACGGATTAAACGCCTATAGGCTAAACTCAATCCAAAGACATTTTGAAAGATTCATGGTCATAAAAGTTTGGAAATTTCTGGAAGGCTACACTGTCAATGTCAACAAAAAAAATTGTAACGAAAGTGACCATGAGAAAACGGGCAAGAATTGGCAGAATATTTTGCTTCAAAGTGCCAAAACTGATGGACTGCAAAGCAATGCAAACAGTTGTATTCAAATTTTACGTGCCGGGCACCTCGGTTATTCAATCGAATGCAATTGGGAATACGTGAGATTAAACGGGTGCCACAACTGTCGGCTACAGCAAACATTTTGAGGTTCAAGAACCAACTGGACAAGTACATCAGCTGTGTTCCAGATCGACCCCAAATCAATGGATACCCTCATTGTGGGGACAACTCCCTGCTTAACCGCGACGCCAAGCCGGGATCCGACTGGCGCATGTGGCTACATCATGCAAATGCTGGTGCCGCAGCTCAAGTGAAGAGTGCCCCACGGATGTGGGCCAGGTGGCAGCCACGCTGTGACCTGCTGGGAATAGCAAAGAAACTCCAAGTAAGTATGTTCATCTGGCTGTTATGTCTTTCTCTGGCTCTAACATACCTCTTTATTTTTCGTATAATTCTCCCACGTATGTATCTCATGGTCCTTTGAATAGTTAGAGAGTTCGGGCATTTGCCTGAAAACTTGATTATGTGTCGATGACAAATTTTGATGTCTCAGAACTTGTGTATATGCAAAGCGTCTGTCCTTGCTCTGTCCCACGTTACTTTTGCCCCATCACCACTACAAAGCTATTCTTTATTCCTAATAACAGCTGTTCCACGCTGTGTGACGATATCTCGAATCCGATTATTTGCGTTCGAGATAAGGTTTTTCAGATGGGTAGAGCTTCTATAATTCTACGGGCAGCTGATACTGGCTCATTCGCATATCAGATTCAGTTGTCCCACCAGTATTAAAATATTTATCCCCATCAGCAGCAGCGCTAGACTGGCAGCATCATTTCGAACGCACCTATATGGAATGAATGTATTTCATTGTATTATGCTGCACCAGGTAGTCATACTATCTATATAACTGTAAAAAAAGTTTACCTTGTTCCCTAGCTGGAACCAAGATACAATGTATTATTTTCATGTTCAAGAACATTAATCTTGGGGCTATTCCTTCACAGTTCCTATAGATGAGGCCTATAATCCACCGTTCTGCATTCAGTTGCTCTATTCTAGATATAACGCTAACTCGGGGTAGATGGATGATCATTCATTTTATAGATCATCAACACTTTTTCTTAGTATTGAATTATTTTTTATTTAGTCTACTATTATTCATTTGTGCCCTTCTTTCATGGTGATAAATTTTGCATTGGTTATTATATATTGATTCTGGTTGAGACTAGGTGACCCGGAGAATGAGGGGGTACTCGTTGGGACCCATGGGATTCGGGAACCCAGGGGACTTGGAACACCAGGCCAGGAGGATTTGGGGGGGACCCACTTGGACCCTTTTGGGGCCCTTTGGGACACTCTTGAGACCCTTTGGGACCTTGGGGAGAAATTTTGAGTCCCTCTTGAGGCTCTTCTGAATCCTGGGACCCCTGCTTCCTCCTCCCAACGATATAAAACCCACACATAGAGAAATGTATATATGTGAAATGCTTGAGTAGAACAATATACTATTACAGCACACGAATTACTGGTACAGTGGGGAGAGCCGCGCCGAGGCTAGTCGAGGTGCGTCGAGATCAGTTGAAACATGTTGAGACGAGTCGAGTTGGGCGCAACGAGCCGAGACTGGCCGAAATAAGTCGAGACAAGCTGAGATGAGCTGAGACGATGGGACTCGAGGGATGGGTCGAGGGATGGGTCCTCCGGGACCCAACGGGTTTTTTTGGTACCCGAGGAGCCTCTGCCCTCCTCACCCCCTCCCCTTCTAGCCCCTTAAACAATAAGGGTGATGGCAATAATCTGAGCAGTTTTTCCGCCCATGATGAACCTGCCCTTTCTTTCCTCTTCAGGATCCACAATTTTGTCCTCTGAAATAATGCAAGTGTATGAGTGTAAGTGTTACTGTTTGTGATTTTGTGAATTAGTATTTTTTCAGTCTGTTCTGGCGCGTGCACGGACCATATGTACCTTCTGTAACCGACCAAACCGGCGTAGCTGGGAAACTTGTGTGTTCCGGAGGTGTTTTGTGGTTGACCTAGACCTTGTAGCTATATACCTTGTGCTGCGTTGCTGATGGAGTTGATCTGATTTATGGAGTCGTAGACCTTGTACCAATTTCGACGATACTATTTGTGCGCACTGGCGTGGAAAACTTGCAACAATTCTCCAGGAACACCAACATCGACACCATTCTCAATGATTTAAGATTAAAAAACAATCAATACTAGCAGGCGGACATTGTATGATTCACACAGTGAAAGGATCCTTAGTAAAACAAACAGAACTTAACGATGAAAACATATTAGAGGTAATAAAAACTAGAGCAATGGAGGAATCCTCCAATTACATATAAGATTACGAAGCCCTCACTGAGTATAAAAAAATTATAGGTTCCTCTCCGAGAGAGGAAAATATTTTATAAACAAAAGAGTACAATAGCAGTCTTGGCAATCTAGTCCCCTCAATTCTCAGCAACGCACTCAAAATACAAATCACAATCTTAGATGAAACAATTCCAGACATCGTAACAAAGACTGTACTTAATCCGACCATCCTTAAGAGTGATGAAGCTGCTCAATACTCCATATTTGTAGCCAAGAAAGATGACCACCATAGTAGTCTTGCGCCAACCCACCCTCTGAAGCCACATTTCAAATAACAAAATTTTGCAGCAAAGCAAAACAAGCATGTGGGAACATATGTGCAGTGTTCCAATAGATATTCTTATTTGCAATACAACAATGATGCATCCATATTGGATGAAGAGATGCCTCTGCAATCATCCCAAAGTGACACCAACTCTCCTGTAAGTAAAAAAAAAATGACTAGAGGCACAAACTGTTCAAGCTGGGAGCAGCAACCACCCCTCAGCAATCATGTCTGTAGATACCCATCAGAACCTAAATAATATCGTGAATAAACTTATAAACATTAGAAGCTTAAGAACATAGATGGATCACATCAAAATGATGATGAAGGAGGACTCAATTGATATTCTATGTCTGACTGAAACCTGGCTGGAATCCGACATAAACACTACTTTCATCAAAATTGACGGCTTCAATGCCTATAGACAAGAAAACAAAGGTGGAACCGTGATTCATGTGCGAGAAGAATATACCTTTTCTCAAGTAATGCTTAACGACAGCAATGAAGTTGATGACCTTTGAATGGACATCCAGGAACGAAAAACAGATTGTTTGTTGGTGGTTCTCTTTTCAGACCCAAAGCAAGTGTACAGTCTTTTCAATACATCAAAGGAAGATTTCGAGAAGCTATCCGCTTAGGAGAGACGCTGTACATTTTGGGAGATTTCAATGACAATCAATTGAAATGGAAATCCATCTATCTGAAGCTGATTTTAGACAGACTCGGGCTGCATCAGCTCATAAAAGTGCAACAAGAATTACTCCCGAATCCCAAACTGTATTGGATCTGCTCATAAGTAACAATCCGTTTTCCATTGTTAACACAGACATGGAGCCCAATTATTTCTTGGACCACCATGAAATAAACTGCACCATTAACATCAAAAAAGAGAAGAAACGAGTATACAAGATAACCTGTCGTACAAAACGAAATTACACCGCGGATAATTTCAGAGCACAACTAGTGGCAAATGTTGAGATGATGAAAACCGATACATTGCACAGATAACGTCACAGTGCAAACCCAATTACTCACAGACTATCTTCTCACATGTCTGAACCCTGTGGTGCCAACGAAGACTAAAACAATGTAAAGAATGCGTGTAAACAGATTACAGAAAAAAATGCAAAACGAAATTGCACTATAAAAATATCTCAAACGCAGAGCAAAACAAAGCATCACTTGGTTAGAATCATTTCGGATTCAAAATAGAAGAGTCAAACAAGAAGTCAGCAGGGCACAGGGCAAAAATTAAATACCAACATGAGGAACTAGAACAGTGCAAAAACAATCAAAAAGAAACGTGGAATGTCCTAAAAAGAATTGTTCCCTACAAAAAAAAGATCACCTTGCCTACTTATCCGAATACTCAAAGCAACTTCAGAGAAGTTTAACAACTATTTTGCTGGAGTTGGGGAACAGGTTTTTGAACAGAACCTAGGAAGCCCAAGGATTACAGAGCGACGCAACAGATACATGGAGTCCAAAAGCTTTTGATGGAGGCAGCAACCAAGAAGTAAACGTCAAATGGAAAACAAAGCAAGATTCGCAACATGAAGTAATACGAGCTGTGTTTGCCTTGACACAAATTCCACAGGAATAGATGGTTTAGCAATACAATATCTGAAAAACAGCCTTATAGTTTCCGTGTCATATATCAGCACAGTTATTAACACCTCCATAGCAGCTCTGGTGGAAATGAGGCCCAAATTGAATCAAACCTCCATAGCAAGTGAAACTCTTCCAGAGATCTGGAAGCATGCAATCATAGAAGCAATTCATAAATCTGGGGACAATATTGAACCATCCAACTTAAGACCAATCAGTCTTCTGCCTGTCCAATCCAAGATTCTAGAAAAAGTAATATCTATCCAATTGATTGATTACCTCAAATTAAACAAGCTGTTCAATGACTGCCAGTATACTTATGGGCGAAAATTGTCAACAGAAGACGCACTTATGAGCATCATAGAAGATCTGTACATAAACTTTGATGAGGGGCAGATATCTCTGCTGGTATTGCTAGACTTATCGAAAGCATTGGACAGTGCAAGCCATACAATTCTTTTTGGCAAGCTCCGCAACATCGGAATAGACCCTACTTGGTTCAAAAATTATCTGATGAATCGGCGACAAGCAGTTGAACTCGATAACGCAACTATGTCGAATTCTGTCAGAGTTGCCTTTGGGGTCCCTCAAGGTTCGATACATGGCCCTTTGTTGTTTCTGGTTTTTGTAGATGACATCGACTGTAAAATCAAAAAAAATTCAAGCAAGAATGGTAATGTAAGCCGATGATGTTCAAATATTGCTTTCCCGAAAACCGTCGGATCTGAATGCGCTGAAAGACGACGCTGAGACAGCCGTAACTAATCTGAAATCTTGGTATGATAAAATATACCAAGATTTCAGATTTGATTCGAACTTGAAAAGAAAAACAGTTCCAGTGGACTTCTCTATCAGGATAGGCAATTCTGACATTCCTGTTTAAGATAAAGTTGGAAGTCTGGTAGTATGGTTTGATCTTCCCTTCAAACACCACGTAAGTACTCTGTGTTCCAAGTTGAATGGAACACTTTAGTTCCTAAACTCCGCAAAAGATGATTGGATTTCAAATAAAGATTACTGATTGTCCACACTTTAGTATTTTCTCACATTAACTACTGTCTTCCTATTTGGGGAAAATGCACCAAAACTCAAAGAGAGAAAGTGCAACGTTGTATAAACTTTGCGGCAAGAATCACATGTGATGGTAACCACAGAAAACGAGACCATGTAAGTCCTCTCCTCGAAAAATTAGAGTATCTCAATATCGACAACAAAATAACTGACACTCCATGAGTCGATCAGAATTCATGAAGATCTTCTAGAAAAACATTCACCTGGGAGCCAAAGGCACATATATTCTCGAGGTGAAAAGAACAATCGATTCAGAAGAAATAATCATACTCTGCACATTGAACACAGGAAAACAGAAACTTCCTGGCAAGCTTTTTCGATCACTGGACCAAAATCCTGGAACAACCTCCCAACAAGCCTCAAGAATCTTGAATCCAACACGTCCTTCAAGACTAGGCTTACTAAAAATCTATTGACCGATCACAAACACAAGCTAAATGCATAATACCAGTAGCCAGAAAATGCATCCTGTTCCTGAGCATGTCCGAAACCACCACCACCATAACTCTCAATATTGAGACACCATCTAATCGTTTTTACTCTGACGATACATATGTTTTTTATGTTGCTACCAATCACAATTGTCTTTGCCAATCACCATAAGTGGTAACTCGCGTTTTGCCTATTTATATGTTTTAAAATGTTCCAGTCGTTTTAGTATAATTAAAATAC
>SDVV010043983.1:0-10199 GCA_016164225.1 Gammarus roeselii
CACGTTATTTCATTTCGCATGTGTTCGGAAAAAACTCTCCAAAATATCTTACAATATAATTGGTGTGTTTCCAATACCTCGCAAATGGAACATTCACCCATTCGCAGCTGCTGTCCTCGCTATTGGGCAGCCGTATTACTGACCCTGTCTTTCATTTTAATTCAATTTGTCCATTTTGCACTCTCGCTTTAATAGAGTCATGGTCTTATTTCTATTGCAGAGAAGAGGCTCAAAATGGATGAATGGGACAACACAAAGAATTCTTTTTTTGGTGGAAATATTTCCACATGTTTCAGTTTTGGAAATGAACCCTTAAGATTTTAAAAGGATGAAGTGATGATGTTGTAAAAATAACATCTACTTTTCCTGATCAGAAGGGAGAGACTTTGTTTCTACAAAGAAGAGAAGACCATACGTAGGTATGGTATATTAAATCATGATCCGACATACACAAATGCAGAATTTAAATAGTTATAGTTGTTTTCGATTGAAGCCTCTTTAGCCCGTTACAATTACAAAATGTTCGATTGGTTGCCTAATAATTTGCAACATTTAAATGATGCGTATAAGTTTGACATGCCACAATATTACGAAACATGAAGCTGGACATGTGAAGATTTTGTCCACTACAATGAATCTGTTTAAATTAGCAATCTCTAAGAAATTGTATTATCACCGTCTCACAAATCCCAGTCGTAGACACATTATCTTTTAGCCGTAATCAACATTTGAAAAGCATTTTCCCCTCAATCGATATGAGTTTACTCTGCGGTCAATCAGTCCTTCAATTCACGACTCGCCTTTTCAGACTGCTCAGTTCAAAAATATCCTGCCCACACAGTAACAAATATTACATTTGACTAACAAAGTGGTATGGTATGACTCAAACATTCCACAATATTGTTAAAATCAAACTTTCTACATTTGTATCCGAGCACATGAAGAGATTAGATGACATTGTCTCGGAAAATTGATATAAAATCGAGGAGATAAAAACAGCAGTGATTATTTGTGCCCCTTTCTCCCGAACGGATCCAAGCGTCAAAGTTTCCTTCTATTCCGCAGCCAGAGCAAACCGACAGTAATTGATCTGTAACAGAATCTGTGATGCCGCAACTTTTAGGCGGCTAGCGGTTGACTGTGATTGGTCCGTTGTTTATTAAGTGCAGTGCCAAACTGTATTATTCGTTCTAACTTGGATAAAAACAGGCAAAACTGCAAAAATGCCACATATATCACTAGCCTTGTTAATTTTTTTCGTTATTTATTTGGTCGAGATTTCTGTAAAATAAGGTTAGAAGAAACATGTATATGTACATGATACAACGTGAACTCCAAGTTTCAATGATATGTGCCTGAATGCATTGCAAGTAAGCCAAGTGAGCCACACAGTAACGGTACAATTAATAGTGCAGGTCAGCATTTGCACTAAACCGTTTCATGTTCCCCCGCATCATGTTCATCTAACGGTTAATTTCCGTAGCCGACGTTTACTCTTATTTCCAGTCACATTAACTTTTGTATTTACTATATGATGCAATCAATACAAATACTACTTTAAGAGTTACTGTGGTGGTGAATAACTGTACCACATAGAAACCGAATTCACTCTCCGTACACAACTATATAAGCAGCCGCTCGCCCACGTTAAATGAGAGGAAATATTATTTACAGTTTGAATATAGGCAGGTAGATCTGAACACTAGATATTTATACGTATTATACGTAAAGTGGCTTTCGATACATCTTTTCGGCCAAGCGCACAGAAGCAAAAGCGATTGTGTAGCATTTATTACAGACTACAAATAAATACAGTTGGAAAAAAATAAAAAATAAAAAAAATAAAGAAGCTCATGCAATTTTTGAATGAACGAACTATTCAACAAGTTTTTTCCAATAAGGGCTCCACATCGGAACTTGGTTTTATCTCAGAGACATTAAATATGACAAATTTTTGATTAATCCAGCAAACCATTTTCGGACCTGAGGTCCGCAATGTATGCTAGCATTTTTTAGGTATGAAAAAATGAGAATTTAAATGATGTTTGTTTGGACATAACACGAATTTCATCGTAATTGTTTGTGTGGTATGGGGTTAGGATACAAAATTACGGACTAAAGAGATGTGCGATAGGAACATTCGAATATTAAATTAGGTCAATGTGTAACATCTGATCGGTCGACTATAAACCTCCAAGGTGACCGTTTGTTTCACTCATGATTTGAGTTGAAATAATTTAACACTTCCCATATGCGTCCGGTTCAAAATGCCTTACCTTAAACGCAGTAGGTCAACCATATCAAAGGAGTTTGTTTACAAAATACTGGGATTGTCACCATCACGTGATCGCATTCTTTCTCAGCTTGTTAAAGTACAATTTTCAATACTTCTTACAGTGGGTTGGCAGGTAATTACGCGGCTTTGCTCTATACAACATCGCTCTGTTCAGGTCCTTTTCCGATCGGTTGCGGTGCAAATGTGTGTAGCTCATTGATTTAGAGAGCAATTCATTTCAGCTTCACCACATGGAGCCTTCTGTTAGTGAGTCCATTTGATCGAGCATGCCCGTTATTAGGCGAGGTTAGTGAGTCCACTTGATCGAGCATGCCCGATATTAGGCGTGGTAGAACAGCTTGTCCCCTTTATTAGTTGATGAGGCATGGACGGGTATCTACGATAAATTATGGCCATATTGTTACAGTGAACACATCATCAAGTAGACAATGGATATTATTACTAAATTTCACAAACCTGTTTTTATGAGGAAAATATTAATTATAAATTGATATCATTGTGCCGATTGTTACGACAATTGTATGAACCGACTGTTGATTTATGTTCAATACGTGGTTATGGAAAATGTGTGTGTATTTACCGCAATGTATGCAGCGATATTGTAAAACATATGGAATACATTTGCTGATAACATCGATGTTGGTAAGTTCAGCTTTTTTCTGGAGCATCGGTATTTTGTCGTTGTTTGTTGTTGCTTACCAGTTTCCATCTGCGGTGGTGGAAACCGAGCCAGCGCACCGCCCGAGAATCTCGACACCCACCTACAGGCGCGTGTTGAGACAAGGGGAGGTGGGAGATGATAAAGGGGTGACCGGCACAGTGGTGGGGTAGCGTGTTTTGGTTGCTATCTGGATTAACTCGCACTCTCTATCTCTATGAGAATCTCACTTTCTCCATATGCGAACATTAAATTTTTCTAGTTTTACCCTGGGAAACATATTTTAAAGAATGTAGCTCTCCGTATTCATGTTTACCCAATCGGGATAATGTAATATACAGTTCGAAACAATATTGAAATTACATGGAAATTAAAAAAAAATCAATACAGACAAATGTATCCTCATTGTTTATAGATTACACTTTTCCATTAAGTAATCCCATTGGTTTGATGAAACAAATTACCCCATTTTTATTCAGTAAATTCACCGCTCTGGAATTCACTTTCAGCTGAATCAGTATTCAAGGTCTCTACATTTTTCATGTCAATCACTAATCAAATATTCCACATTATTCACGTTGATCACTAATCAAACATTCCCCATTATTCACATTAATCATTAATCAAAAATTCCACATCATTCACGTTGATCACTAATCAAATATTCCACATTATTCACATTAATTTTTTCCGAATTTAAAAATACAAACCACCCTCAGTGGAGATACGTTGCATGAGGGAATCACAATAAATAGCAGGTACAAGCCATCAACTATTCACGAAGAAATAATCATGAACAATAAATAGCGTTCAAATAACGATCATCAGTTTTGATCCTGGAAAGAACTTAAACGTTTTATTAGCTTTAACGCATCGAATAGCTTTTAGCGATCATAGTTGTTGGCCCAGGCTGACCGCTAACGACAAACCTAATTTCTGGTTTCATATCCTAATCTGAAGTAAATAGTTCTTTTAAGTGAATTTTGAGAGAGCTGCTAGGCCGTTTAATGACCAATCCGGGGTGTCAAACCGCGCGCTGCTGGAAAAGGCGCGTTAGAAATCATGGCGCTTCCCAGCAACGTCATCCGAGCTCATGTAACACTGCCTCCACATTGCTTGGTTAGAAATCATGGCGCTTCCCTTCAACGTCATCCGAGCTCATGTAACACTGCCTCCTCGCTGCTTGGTTAGAAATCATGGCGCTTCTCTGCAACGTCATCCTAGCTCATGAAACACTGCTTCCTCGCTGCTTGGTTAGAAATCATGGCGCTTCTCTGCAACGTCATCCTAGCTCATGTAACACTGCCTCCTCGCTGCTTGGTTAGATATCATGGCGCTTCTCTGCAACGTCATCCTAGCTCATGTAACACTGCCTCCTCGTTGCTTCGTAAGAAATCATGGCGCTTCTCTGCAACGTCATCCGAGCTCATGTAACACTGCCTCCTCGTTGCTTGCATGGTTAGAAATCATGGCGCTTCTCTGCAACGTCATCCTAGCTCATGTAACACTGCCTCCTTGTTGCTTGGTTAGAAATCATGGCGCTTCTCTGCAACGTCATCCTAGCTCATGTAACACTGCCTCCTCGTTGCTTGGTTAGAAATCATGGCGCTTCTCTGCAACGTCATCTGGGCTCATGTATCGCTGCCTCCACATTGCTTGGTTCACCATTAACAATTACATCTCCGCAGCGTGTTCCGGTAAGTTGCCGTGACAGCTCATTATTGACACTGGCAATGAAGTGTGTGCCGAAGAAATTGGAACGTTATCATAGAAACTTTTTAGCCACACTGCCGTCCCGATGATCATGTGCACGCTGGCGACACATTACGCGCCTCAGTGCCTGTGTCGAAGTATGGCGCGAGTTGATTGCTTGATTTTCTTGTGAAAGTAAGACTGAGTCAAGAGACGGCCTCCTGGCAGTCAAATTCTCCATGGATGGAGTGGTCAGGGAGGTGACGCGAAGCTGTTGGGTCGAATTCTAGAGTTGTTGTAAGCAAATGATATAATTTGGCAGTTGAGTCAGTTCATATTTTTGAATGATTTGGCACTGTCAGCAGATTAGGAGGAGCAGAAGTTATGTCGGTTGGCGTTTTCGCTTGTTAATGTGTTTGAGAGGTGGCATCTGCGAGATAATTTAGACGGATTTGTTGTGGGAAGAGAGGTGAAAAGCAGAGTGGAGGAGGGATGCAGTGTTTGCTGCTCTGATGAGTGTTATTTGCTGTTGTATTTAGCCAAGACCTGGTGGGTGAGAGCAGAATAAGAAAATGGCAAAAAATTCCGAGATGAAATGTTTGAGACGGATGGTCTGAACAGCGCGGAGGAATTTTTTAGATAATAACGTTGATCGAAGTAGAACGGGGATGGTGAGGAAGCTGAAGTAAAGAGTAGATTCACGTTTCCTGAGGATTGTAGATCACATTGTGAGAATGGACGATGTTAGATGATTGGATGAAAGCGGAGGGGAGTGGGAGGAGGCCTGGAGGAATTCTGATGTTTGGGTTGATGGATTGCATGGATTAGGCACTAAGGAAAAACAAACATCAGTGTTTACTAGTGTTTGAAAATGTAATAACACAACAACAGGCTGGCTTTTTGGCCGAAACTAGGTTGGGCCAACGTAGTTTTGGTATATGTAGAAAAGGAACATGAAATGGAACAGCTGTTGCCTTAAATGGCTTCTAACGATAAGATACTCGCAAGTCTAAAATTGTAAAGTGTAGATATCAAGAGAGAGGGCAATGGAGAATGGTTGTGAAGGGATAAGTTTCGCCGCTTCTCTAAGATTCTTTCCCGCTTTTAGCTGTCTCGTTGAAAAATGGGACGGACGTGAGAGGAACGGGAAGGAACCGAGACAAATCGGAGGTTCTCCAGATGGCGCTGTTGGGCCCTGCTACTAACACTGATTTCTGCCTCACTCCTGACACGAAGTGGTTGTCGGTTCCTGGCTGAACCCTCCAGCGCTTGTGAGCTATATTTTGGTAAGTTTGTGAGTGCATAAGAGGAGTGTGAGGTGCACATTGCCGACGCCTCCCCCTCCCCCCGTCTTTTGAATTATTTGTATGTTTTGTATCTGTATCAGTACCCAATTCAAGTTTTTATTCTACATTGTTCCAAGGATATATCTATTTCACTGTGAGCTTCTTCCGAACCCATGTTGCATTTGGACACACTTTGTGGTCGATATGTTGCATACCTTGGATATGTCTTTGATGGAGGATTTTTTTTGTCTCCAGCCTGCTACCCCGTTAGCTTATGCAATTTTGAATAACCCGTCATTTATTCACAACAACGCAATTCGCTGTCGAGCAAAGTTTAGGTTTTCTTCATTTCCTTCTGATTGCTTCTAGCACTCCGATGTGCAATCATTAAACTTTTCAGTGCACTTCTGATGTGAGTTGCGTCTTTCTCAAACCCCATCTTCCCTCCAAAGATGTCATCCATTTGACTAAAACATCAATTAACATTACATGTTAATTGATGCCTTCACATGTATTCTCAACTTTTCCACTTGGTGTATTTCCAACTGCCCGAATGCTGACGGCTGCCTTTAATGGTCAATATCTAACTACCAAATGAACGAAAAAAACAAATTTATGTCCATGTAATTTTACTCTGGAAATATGATTTGTAACACTCCTATTTCAATTTGAATGATAAGAAAGTTTAACGAGTAACGGAATCTCAATTGAGCGCCTCTATGAAACTTCTTGAACGTCTAGATAAAACGAAGGGAATAGTTGAATGGATATAAATCCTACTTCCAATAAACAATTAGTTATTGTTTCATTTACCAAGGTCAGCACACCATGTTTCAATATAGACCGTTTCATCAACATCATAATTTGAACGATCACATTTGACACATGGTTTTATTCACCACAGTATTCCGTAGGTCAAGTTCTGAACTCATTTCAAAGTACCTTGCCCAGTTTTTCTCTCGTCTATTTGGAAAACTGACCTTTTTTATGTGGTGCAAACACCATAATTCCCAGTCACCCTTTCAAAAATGAACGACCTCGGTTTAAGCTACACTCAGCCAAGTTCGGCTTCCGATCACACAATAAACCGTCTGATTGTCACTTGGTCCAATCCAATATCCAGGCTCGGCTCAATCACCTTAAGGCTTAATGGGCTATGGAGTGCAGGCAATACTCGGCTGTATCACCTTGGGCCTCAATGGGCTATGGAGCGCAGGCAATAGTAATGCCCGACTGTACTGGATCCTGTAATGGTATGGCTTTGTGGAGCAATGCATCCAATTGGCGCTATTGAGACTTAAAGGGCTATGGAGTATAGGCAATAGTAATGCCCGATTATACTGGACCCTGTAATGGCATGGCTTTGTGGAGCAATGCATCCAAGTGGCGATATTGCCTCTGGTGATTTTGATGGTTAACCCTTGGTCTAGGAAGTATGATGAAATCTGTTAAAGACTCGGTCTGATAGAGTTCATTTGTTCCTTAACATAATGAATGCAACAATTTATGCATATGTGCTACAGCGCAAACAGTTCCGTTGACTTCCAACTATTGTAAAAACATTTATTTGCGCCTAAGTTTAAATACATTGTTCTAGAATTATTTTTCATATCAACGAAGATAAAAAAATCTGAGGTTGGTGTATCTCCCCTGAACAAACAGATAATTGCTCGTTTATGGCTTTACAGTAACGGGAAATCATTTGTCGATTTATTATAAGTAACAATATAAGACAACAATCATGCATCGACAGAGTTGGCAGTATTCATTCAATTAACTAATACAATAAATAATAAAAAAATACTTTTATTTCCTTGAATAAATGCTGATTTTCTTGCATACTAGTGACTATAGACGGGACGCCGATACACACACTTCTTATTTTTGACCACATGCCAATTTACCCCAAGCCTCAAGTTACCTGGTGTTAGCCGACGTCAGTCGTGTGAATGAGGGCGACGGAACAGTGGTCATGATTAGGCTGCCAAACCTCAACCGACAGCATCACGACAGGTACCTGACTTGTCAGGCCCACAACAGCAAACTCATCAGCAAACAAAACAGCAGTTGTGCTCAATATGAGTTTTTAGTTACCTATTGATTTCTTTTTAATGACCTATAAAAAACGTATAGAGCTTAAAGAACTCTGCAGGGAAGGAGATGGAACCACATGTAATCATTTATCTATACACAGGCGCGCAGGCAGTGGCTGTATTCAACCGATTTGGACCATAGTTTATCAATGAATATATCCATTTCATTGGAAATTTATGTTCCATTACTAGATGTAAAAATAGTTGTACAATGGTTAAAAACATTTTATCGTAACTTCTGGTGAGTGAGAGGCAAAATTGTTTTCCATTTCATAATAATAACAGATGCTTCCACCTGGCGAAGGGACTGACGAACGGATGATTCAGGTTTGTTTAGGAGCCTGGCGTCTTGATATAGTTTATTGGTTTCGATGAAGCCGTGACATTTTTTTTATGTAACATGTTACTCATAATTTTGAAATCACGTATTATCAGAGTATCAGCCTCTTAGAATTGTTAACGCTTAAAGCTAAACCTGTTTTTGTCAAGTGACCTGGAATAAGAAGCAACTGTTCTATACTACCCGAAACAAGTTGTGAATGTTTATTTTCAGAATTCGATCCACTCTCCCTCTCCCACAATTATAACCACACAGCTCCTCACCAGTCACACCATTCATACTGACTATAATTCTTTTATTGCACTCTCACGTATAACTGACCCACAAAGTAGAACGAACTGATATGACGCATCGCTGTGTCTCAATTAAATCTTTTTTAATACTTAGATGACATTATGAAAGAAATGCTCATTATTGAGAGAAAATTATTATATATCATAAAACTAAGTTGGTTTTGATGAATAATAGTCATCAAAAAGTGACAATACCCAATATTTTAGTAATTATGTAATTGCATGCAATACACGATGGTGGGTGACTATCTATTTTTAACCACGTTTGAAAATTCCGCCAACCTATCGACAAAAAATGATCGCTAGAACCGGACAAAAATATGAAAGACTGATTTTTATTTATCGTAATCTTGTTAATCCGGCAATTTACAGTAAAAACTAGGTATTTCACGGTAAAACTGTAGAGATAACCTTTCACAACTGTTTAATCAACAAGTATTCTAACTGGATGATCGTCGTCTATGAGTCATGAACGTAGCGTCTACAGATTGTAATCAAAAGTTGAACACAAAAGTCATCACTGACTTGTAAGTCCATTCCAATGCCCCTCCCATACGGACTAAAGCAGAACAGCCCCTGCAATAAACGCGTTCTAACGACCCTAGTCTTGCGTCACTCAGGCCCCTCACGGCATCCACCAATTGGTATAACTCTTTGAATAGGGACCAGGGTCACCGGTAAAGGGGAGTTGCTGCTTAGCGTGCCGAACACTGGCTTGTGATTTGGTCTCTGCTGGCAGAGTTGTGAGGACATGCAGGACAAGTTTGAATATACGAACATCGTCCATGTATGCACAACAGTTTACAAGCGTTACAGAGTAAAGTGATAACATCCATTGCTTATTGCATCTACGTAATACTGATCTAGATTTCTGCCGATTTTAGTATCATTTGAATGAAATCATAAATTATATCGTGAGTATGTAACAAAAAGGAGAAATAACTGCAGCGCATGCATACTGAAACAACACCGAGTTCCGGCAAATGTCCCTTAACTGAATAATATCCTAAAGTCATTACTGAAACTAAGGTTCGACGTAGCAATGGTGACAAAGAAGCTAATTGCCTATACAACAGAAGATCTTTTCCAACTGAGACGATGTCGTTCGACAAGAGGAATCTTAATGAAAATACATGAGCAAGGTAATATTATATTTCGTTCGCTAAAGTAATCATAGAGTATTTAAGTTGAGATTATTCTCATGGCAGGCCACGCTTATGATTAATGTCCTGCTGCTCATGCTGGTGCTTATTGCCAGGGCCGGCCACGCCGATGTTTATTGTCAGAGCAGCCGGAGCTGATGTTTTTGTGTCATGGCAGCCCACGTTAATGGTTATTGTCAGGTCAGCCTAAGATGATGACTATCGTCAGGGCAGTCCACGCTGATGATTATCGTAGGTCAATCCACGCTGATGATTATCGTAGGTCAATCCACGCTGATGATTATCGTAGGTCAATCCACGCTGATGATTATCGTAGGTCAATCCACGCTGATGATTATCGTAGGTCAATCCACGCTGATGATTATCGTAGGTCAATCC
>SDVV010043984.1:0-10199 GCA_016164225.1 Gammarus roeselii
AACAGTGAGTGACCAATTATACCCACAATACATTCATTTAAAGAAGAAAAATAAGATATAAAAAACAATAAACGTCAAAATACAATAAAATGGAAAATGTTCATAACATAAAAACTGCCTATCTAGGCCGCAAGCCTGGCATCCAGCCCGCCGCTCACCTTCCGCTACCCTCCACGCCGCCCACCTCCCGTCGCTGACTCCGGCCAACCTCTGCCCACCGCTGATTAACCCCTATCTTATTCCTTCAATAATGGCTGTTTCAGACCTAAACTATCAACTTGTAGACCCACGGTAATTGTCCGGGGCAGATTCTTATATATATCATCTATGATGTATAACTGAATTTAATGCAAC
The DNA here is from genome assembly GCA_016164225.1 of Gammarus roeselii. Lineage (NCBI taxonomy): Eukaryota > Metazoa > Arthropoda > Malacostraca > Amphipoda > Gammaridae > Gammarus > Gammarus roeselii. The sequence continues at coordinate 355 of SDVV010043984.1, forward strand.
TTTGCTCTCATAAGGGAATTACCTAACATTCAATATCTGTTCTTTAAAAATTGAACTGTTCTATTTACTTGGTCAAGAACTCAATTCATACAACATTTAATAACGAATATTAGAAGCTAATCTCATTCCAACCTTAACTCATGCTAATACATTACCATCTTTTAAATTTCAATAAACTGAATATAGCGATTAAACGGAGGCAAGCAGAATGGTTGCAAAAAGAAGCGCTTGTTTACTCATGATGGTAAATATTAAGTGCTATACATTTTCTTCCAGCTCCGTTGCTGGGGCAGCTAACTGGCTGGGCAAAAGAAACCAAGGACATACAGGAGATCCTACAATTTAGAATTTCCGCAAGAACTTGCAGGGCACGTCCCTGTATCTCTACCTAGGGGTGGAACTTCCAAGGGACAAGACTGGCAGTTCTCGTCTACCCTTATTGGATGGCTTTGACTATTGCTGCGACAGGCAGCCAACCAACTAGGCCGAGGACCATCAACCACCATGCGGGACACTGTTGGACGAAACGCTGCACTTCCTGCCCATGGACACAAGGTGGTAACGTTCTGAGGCTCGCGCCCCTTTAATTGCTTGTATTGCTTAATGGATAATTTTTCTAATAATTTAAATAATAAATTCGCGCTTGACTCTCTTTTAACCCTTCATGGTTACAGCCCAACTGCCAAGTCAAATTTGTATGTAGCTACCTGCCAGCAGTGTCATTAACTTAGATCATTATCTATGGAGTAGCTACTCCAACTGTACAACAATGATAATCAAATCAAATAAATTCACCTAGGTAGCAAATGTTGTCTTCAGAACAGCTCACGCTGACGAAGACTTGGTATGTATCATCTGTGTATTCTGATATTTTCTGTTATTTTGTCAACATGTCATTATACCTAAATAAATTTTAAATCCTTTTAAATCCTTAAAAATCATGTGATCCCAAAGGATGCTTGGCTACAAGAGTACGTCATTAAGCTGGAATATTGAAACACAAAAGTAAATGTGAATCCTTCGCAAAGTACATTATAAAAGAAATTACTATTTTTAATAATCTTGCTAGTCAACTTCCACTAAAATACCATCACTTCCCTTTTGCGTAACCATTTTTCAAAAGATATGTAGGTAACATATTTTCTTACCGGTATAACCTAGTGATTGCAAGACTTTCAAAATCGCTCTGTCCGGTTACACTTTGCATTTGTTAACAGCGGACAGTCAGTATGGGTTTCAATGGGAACAGAAATGGCGATATTTGCATTAAAACGCACAGTTGAATACTTCTGCATTAAAACGCACAGTTAAATACTTCTTTGCTTCGCTGGGCTGTGTGAGCTCTATTCTATTGACCGGAAGGGGTAATGATAAGAATTTAATTATTATTATTTTACTCTGAAGGAACCTTTTACAACAAAGAATGACTGAACCGTTTCGTGATAGACATGATAGTAGGAGATAAAACAAGTGTGAAGCGGTACGACATTTACTGAGCATTATATAATTCCTGGAAGTACCAACTCCAAGGTGGCGATGTGATTCTCGCCGAACTTAACCCTGCCCATGAAATTGAAAAATGGATGTCAATTGATAAAGTAGTCTCCTGTCATAATGGATGGGTGTTCGTGTCACTCTGGCCCCGGACAGGAGAGCCGTGGTGAGCGTTGAGTACAATTTGTTGCTACCTCTGATGAAGTCTGAATGGTTTCTTGCAGTACACGCCGGGAACTTTGAGCTGGAGTCCCGCACTGCTTGATGGCAAGTTGACGTGCGGAGAGATGCCCGCCGCCAGAGGGAAAACCGCATCAATGACACATTTCCAATGAGAGTTAATACAATGGTCTAAAATATAATTCCTTAATCTTAAAAAGAAGTACATTCGTTACAGGAACTAAATTATGCATTAGTCAATGTGAGGGAGAGCATTGCAGAACTCGACTTTGCGAGCCCATACACTGAGCCCTCATTAGTGAGATCCCCCTCCCTTTTACGGATGTCAGCCATATCGTGCCGGAGGTTTGATGTGTCGTCCACTCCTGGTGGTGACACATGTTCTGGGGGGAGGGGATTTGTCGCGCTGCCGGCGTGCTGCGCTGGTAGCTGTGCGTCTGCGAGCGCGAACGGTTTACTGAAGCGTCACAGGTGTGCACTTGGGGAATTGATTTGGTGTTGAACTTACACTCGAGCTGTCTTCTGCGGTCTCGGGCGACATTATCGCTGCCTTTAGTCTGTCTACGAAGACAAATTCAAATTTATTTTGGCGGATTAACTTGAATACATTTGCGCCTCGTTTGACTATGCGGAATGGACCTTCATAAGGTCTGGTTAATAACAGCTGTACCGAGTCGACTTTGGTGTAAACATGCGTGCATGTTTGGAGCGCTGGGTCGATTTTGCCCTTGATTTGGTTCCATTTTAGGGCATGGAATTTTGAGCGTGCCATGGCGTGGCTTATTTTTATTGCAAATTTGTTAGGTAGCAATTCGGTGTGGTTAGAAGTGTCTAAAAGGTCCCCTGGTACATGCAGTGTGCTGCCGTACAGCATTTCAGCGACATATGTAATAGCGTTAATTTCAGCCCACATGCGTGGGCCTTTTCCGTAGACAACGTAAGAATGTGGAATGTGAAGGTCAGCGAGTGGGATGAGAGAATGGATGTCCTTGCGTGGGATGTCCAATTGACAATGCTGCAGAACTTATAAGCCTACCACGTATAGGTAGACAGATCTTTTATTGCGAATCATTGTCAAACTATTCTTCAATTTTTACCGAGCCTGCTCTTCTAGAATTTTTCAGTTACAAGTGTCCGACTAGCGCCTCACTACTGTAATAACTACATCTTATTAAATCTTGCAGTCACGTGCAACTCAAATATTTTATAAGTCATTCTCATTCGTACTTCATGTCCATGCTAAATTATGCTCATCGGGCTCAGTATATTTTATGTCCATATGGGCTCATGGAGCAATCTCATGATATGCATTTCGAGTTTCTCACGCACGCTACTCTTGTGTAACATGCCATAGCACATCTACTGGCAAGCGGTCACAAAATAATTATTAGGTTCATCGTGTATCTCACCATATTCCGTCGGTATCCTCCAAATGAGATTTCGTCCTTGTCAGTGTAATAGCCAATTAGCTGAAAGCGATAAGCATCTACAACGTTCATTTCTGACGTCACGTCTGCACAGACCCCTCGATGCCGTCTCGCTGCTCATTATCCAGAACCAATCGCCAAAGTGCGCAAACAACACCAACCGTCACAATCCTTCAGTCCTTCCGGCCATGCCATGACAGGCTATTTTCTGCCACATACCCCCATTGTTCTTACAACCAAGCCTTACGAGCTTAATCAAAATAACATTATATTTTTAATCATAACTGAAAATGATCCATTCCCTTAACTAAATTCAAACAATATCAGCGTAACTATTTCCTACGTCAAATCAATACTTTTTCAAGTACTTCATTTCGAATAATCACGTGTTATTTACTGTGTACAGTTGCTGCAACGTTCATTTATAGTCAGCTATACCTTTCTTTCGCTCTAACTCTCTCGCTCAGCTGTACTTCACTTAACTCGTAGCTCAGCTGTTAGACCCAGAGTATTCATATAAGCGCTAAATTAACATGGTAGCTATGTTATAATAGGTTGATTTTCTTATATAACCTTAACAGACTTTTACGTTAATGTTCATTTTTTAACTTAATTATTGTTAGAACATGCCATACCATATTGTATCGTTCATAAACACTCATGCCCGTATGTAGCATTAAGCTCCAATTTTCGTACGTCTGTATGTGCGTATGTATACCACTGCCGCTCGCTGTGGTTGTCTACTCATTAACGGCCTAGCTAGCTAGCTCGCACACCAGTCTATCACAAGCGGTCGAGGAGGTAGTATTTACGCTCTTCTGGGCAGCCTCGTCCAGAGGAGATGCGCTGCACGCTGGACTTAGCTTATTTCAGCGAAGGCATTACCACACTTTACAGCGAGACAACTTCGAGCCTTTCATCCGATCTTGATGACGGCTATTCACTTTATTCGTCAAACGTTCAACTCAATATACCTCACCCAATTGTCAACACAACTCCACCGTCTTCATCCGCGCTCAACTGCGGAGTTTCGCCAACCTATCGTCACCGCTGCACATCTCATCCCGCACGCTAAGTGTGCTTCAAGTAACACCATGCATTCCAGTGCTTGCCCAACGCCAGCAGCATTTTTTCGACCGACTAACTCAAACTCCGCCGTAATCACAAGCACTCGTTTCCTGAGTGACCTTTTCCTTCATAACGACCAAACAACTGACTCTTCTATCAGCCCTTAGTGCCTCAAGACGCCGTCAAATTCAGCGCCACTCCATAACCGTCAGTCACCAACGCCAACACTTCTTCATCCTACGAAATTCAGGTCGTCTCACGTCAACCTCTTCCATCAACGCATTAGTTCTGCGTGTCGCGCCGGGACAAACCAACGTCTCCAACAACGATCGCCATATTTGAAGCCATCGTCCCGCGCAATGTTTAGTGCGCCATCGTTTAGTAAACAGGCCGTGTTTACAAATAGGTAGTCACGTTTTGATTCAAGCCTTCCCACCAGTCTCCATCCTTACGTAAGTCCGACGTGGTCGGTTATATTCGTTTTTTTTTCTTTCATTGCATCGACGTGTCGTCGTGCCGCACAATCATATATCTGTGTTTTCATAAGTTACCATAATATTGTGATTTATAGAGTGCGCAGTTACTATACCAACTACATGTAATTTCGGCAGTCAATTACTCATCGCAATTGTACATTAATTCATTCCGTCATCTCATGCCGCAATAGTATATTTATTCTAGTTTTTCTCACCCGATGTAATGTTAAAATTTCGTCGTTACTATCTTTGTTATGATTTCATGTCGCATATTATTCTGCCATCTCTGTGCACCGTTTTGCCATTTCACTATCAAGGATATTGATCATGTGACCGTATAATACAAGTTGTCGAACTATACTGCACTAAGAAGTGTTCATCGTAGCCAACCTATCCTTGTACCTCGTGTGTAATTGACTATCAATCCCTAGCATTCCTTGTCACCAATGTCAATTCATTCCGTGACGTTCACTGTATATATCTGTTTGTTTCTTCGTGATATTTGTCACGTTATCTCATTTTATTAGCCACCACTCAGCATCGTCATGTGATGATTGTATAGCGGATTAGCTGGTCAGACTATACCCAAGTATTGGGTACTTTCATTGTCTGTGACCACTTCTTGCACCATCGCGTGTGTACTCCCTATCATTGTTCAATCTCGCTGTCTCCAACTCTCCGTCATTTCCACCAGTGACATTACGTCATATATTTTATATTCATACCCACTCACTGGCTCCTTTTATTTGCCAATGCCAACTTGTAAATTATGGATCATTTTATTTGCGAATGCCAACTTGTGAATTTTTTGTAATATATGCGCACATAAACAACTTACGTCCATAATTTCCACCCTACAATGCATGTCACTCCGACCTCTCTAGCTCGAGTAGTGATAAAGAAACACCGTTCATTCGCCTTCTGAATATTAAATATAAAATATGGAGTCTGTACTGACAAATCTCAGTTTTTCACTTCGTAATACACAACGATCAATTTAATCTGACGCATCTCATCCTTAGAAGCTTAATGCTCAGTCATGCGCTGAATTCGTGGCTAAAGGGTGAGAGCGGCAGGAGATCAATTCAGGCCGTTCAATTTTTTACTTATCAAAATTACTATTCATCAATCTATTAGCAAATTCGATGTCTTTATTTATCCTTCAAACTAATTTATCCTTTGCAATGCGATACTCGTATTTCTCAATCATACAATCAATAATATCAATCGTGGAAACATTTCAATCATCATTCCTAATTTCAAACTCAAATATTTTTTGCTTATTTTAACAATTAACCGTTGACATATCAACCTTCAATCATCATTAATCATTCAATTATTGTCAACAATTCAATCTTAATACAATCATTTCATTATTCATTACTAGCTAACATAATAAAACCCACATTCCGGCCACCAGAGGGAAAACCTCATCTATGACACATTTCCAATGGGAGTTAATACAATGGTCTAAAATATAATACCTTAATCTTAAAAGAAAATACATTATTTATAGGAAGTGAATTATACACTAGTTATTGTGAGGGAGAGCAATGCAGAACTCGACTTGCACAACTTCGCTGATAGCCAAAAAGGGGGGAATCTCACTAAGGAGGGGGTCCTTAGTGTTCTCCCTCCCCCCTTATTGGCTGTCAGCGATATCGTGCCGGGGGTTTGATGTGTCGTCCACTCTTGGTGGTGACACATGTTCTGCAGGGGGGGTTATTTGTCGAGGTTTCGATGTGCTGCGCTGGTGGCTGTGTGTCTGCGAGCGCTAACGGTTCACTGAAGCGCACTCAATGAAGCGTCACAGGTGTGCACGTGGAGAATTGATTTGGTGTTGAAGTTACACTCGAGCTGTCTTCTGCGGACTAGGGAGACATTATCGCTGCCTTTAGTCTGTCTACGGAGACAATTTCCAATTTATTTTTGCGGATTAACTTGAATACTTTTGCGCCTTGTTTGACAATGTGGAATGGACCTTCATGAGGTCTGGTCAATGGTCGCTGTACCGAGTCGACCTTGATGTAAGCATATGTGCGTGTTTGGAGCGCTGGGCCGGTTTTGCCCTTGATTTGGGTTCATTTTGGGGCATGGAATTTTAAGCGTGCTAAGGCGTGGCTCATGTTTATCGCAAATTTGTTAGGTGGCAATTCGGTATGGTTCGAGGGGTCTACAAGGTCCCCTGGTACACGTAGTGTGCTGCCGTACAACATTTCAGCGACAGAGCAGTTGAGCTCTGTCATCGGCGCTGTGCGCAGGCCTGACAGAACTAGTGGGAGGTTTGTGTGCCAATTTTGCGGATTTTGTTGGCACTTGAGGCTTAGTTTGAGGGTTCTATTGATTCTTTCGATGATTCCGTTTGCTTGGAGATGGTACGACGTTTTTCGGATTTATCGGATACCGAGTAGCTTACATAAGGAAGTTGTCAATTCCCTTTCGAAATTGGCCCCTCTGTCAGTCGTCAATGTTTCGGGTACCCCATACCTGGCAACCCAGTTTTCAAGGAATGCCTGACTACAGTTTCTGCAGTCGTGTCCACTATCGGTATTGCTTCGGGTCATCTGCTAATATAGTAAGTAAATAACGGTAGTCATTGCTGTAAGGAAGCGGACCAACAATGTCCTTGTGGACCTCTTTGAAACGGTCTGAAACTGCTGCAAAATGTTGAAGAGGTGCCTTATTGTGCGATTTATTGTAGCCGAATGACAACTTTGACACATTTGAGCTTGTTTGCGAATGGTTTTGCTCATGTTTGGCCAACACGCTTTGGCCTTAATCATTTGGACAACTCACCTGATACCGGGATGAGCAGGGTGGTGCTGAGACCTTATGTACCGCTCGCGCATTGATTTCGGAATGAACGGTGGTGGCTGGGGTAGTGAAAATTCGCAGGCGATGTCATTTCTGCAATCTAGTTTGCACGACTATGCGCTCGGGAGAACGTCGAGTATTTATCTCAGTTGCGGTGAAACGCTTGGTAAAGAATGCGAGAGTTTCTAGCTTTCCATCTACCGCTTGTCGCAAGACCGCTCCTGCCGCTGTCGCTGACATGTCTACCACGACCGATAGTTGCCCTGCAGCGCTTAGGAACTTCAACGCTGTGAGGTTTGTTAATTGAATTTTAATGAGCATGAACGCATTCTCTGCCTCAGGTGTCCAAGCTACTACAGTTGATGTGCCTCTACACTTGGGCTTTAGTAGATCGTTGATGGGTGTTAAAGTTTTGGCGGCGTGAGGCAAGAACCGGTGATAGTTTTTCACCATGCCCAAAAATCAACGCAAACCTTGCATATCCACCGGTTTTGGGTAATCTTTGATGACTGCGGCCTTGTTCGGAAGCGGTTTGATGCCCTCTTTGCCGATTTGATGGATCAGAAATTCTAGATGATTTTCCTAGCCAAATTTGCACTTTGCCATGTTGATGACTAGACCGTACGTTTGGAGGCGTTTGAAACGGTTCCAATGTGGCTCGTCTTTGGTTTCGTTTGTAATAAGTACATCGTCGACATAAGCGTACGCATTACCGATGCCACTGAGCTCTTCGCCCATGAACATCTGGAACGGTTGGGGTGCGCCTTTTAAGCCATAAAGTAAACGCAAATACTCGAACTGCCCGAAGGGTGTTGTGACGACTGTTTTGGTATGCCGAATGTAGGTCTAGTTTAGTGAAATATTTTGACGCTCCTACTTGTACTGCGAAGTAGTGAACATACGGAAATCAGTACTTATCGTCTTTTGTAATAAAGTTAAGCCGTCTGTAGTCGTTTGTGACTCTGAACCCCTCTCCTTTCGGTACGAGGTGGAGCGGAGCAGCCCACGGACTTGATGAGGAGCGCACGATCCCTAGTTGGAGGAATAAGTCAACCGTCTCTTTCGCGCTGGCGAGTTTGTCCGGGGCTAGTCATCTGGGATTGTTGAATTATGGTGACCCATGTGTGGAGATGTAATGGACTGCACTATAGGGCGGGCAGTTTTTCAACGTAATTGGTTCAGTAATGACAGAGTATTTTTTAGTAGCGCCCTGCACCTGTCTGGTATTTGGTCGCCGGCGCGGACTCTTCGCATCGAGGCATCGAGCCGAGCCCGCGTGGCATTCGCAGTGAGACTGGTCGTCGGGTCGAGGAGTACCATGTTTTTTAAATTGATGGTGAGGCCATAGTGGGTTAGGAAATCTATGCCTAGAATTAGCATGGCTACATCAGCTATGACAAAATGCCATTGAAAATTTATACGGGGTCCTTACTCAATTATTAGAGTTTTGCAGCCGTAAGTGGCGCAGCTGTTAGCATCGCATCTGCGCCATGGGATCTATTGCCTGCGGTCGCTGGGAGGCAACTGAGTGAAGCTCCTGTGTCGACTAGGAACTGAATGCCCGTCTTGGTACAGTGAATCCTCATGACTGTTATTTTTTATTTGAATTCGCCCGAGTCTCTATCGCGGACCACATTCAGGACTCGTGTGTGGCGTTTCCCGAAGTCCAAGTGCACGGTAGGTTGCATTTCGTGGCCTTAGAGCAAATTTATAGTGATACCAACAAGTATCGAATTTAGAGTTGTCACGGAGCTTTGAACGACTTCGAATTTAATTCTAGACATGAAGTTGAAAATGGATGTCAATTTATAAAGTAGTCTCCTGTCATAATGGTTGGGTGTTCGAGTCACTCTGGCTCAGGACAGGAGAGCCGTGGTGAGCCTTAAGTGCAACTTGTTGCTATCTCTGATGGAGGATGAATGGTTCTTTGCAGTATACGCGGGGAACTTTGAGCTGGAGTCTTGCACTGCTTGATGGCAAGTTGACGTGCGGAGGGTAAAACACATCTATGACACATTTCCAATGGGAGTGAATACAAAGGTCTAAAATATAAAACCTCAATCTTAAAAAGAAATACATTATTCACAGGAAGTGAATTATACACTAATTAATGTGAGGGGTGTGTGTTGCGGGGTTCCCGGCTGGACTCTTGTTGCGCAAAAGGGCTAAGGTGTGCGAATGTGAGTGTATGAGAGTGTGAGGTGCGCCTTGCCGTCGGCCACCCCACTTGCTGGGGGGATTTCGGCCTAGTGTCTGTATCTGTATCTATAATGTTAGGGAGAGCAATGCAGAACTTGACTTCGCGAGCCCTTACACCTGTAGAAGGAACTCTCCTGTCTTCATGTGTCTCTTAGATGCAAATGAAACGTTTGATAGAGTTAATCGT
>SDVV010043985.1:0-10199 GCA_016164225.1 Gammarus roeselii
AGACCGGACACTCTACTCTCAATTCCGGGGACTTCACTCGAAAGACCGGACACGCTACTGTCAATTCCGGGGACTTCACTCGGAAGACCGGACACTCTACTGTCAATTCCGGGGACTTCACTCGGAAGACCGGACACTCTACTGTCAATTCCGGGGTTTCACTCTGAAGACCGGACACTCTACTGTCAATTCCGGGGACTTCACTCGGAAGACCGGACACTCTACTGTCAATTCCGGGGACTTCACTCGGAAGACCGGACACTCTACTGTCAATTCCGGGGACTTCACTCTGAAGACCGGACACTCTCTCAATTCCGGGGACTTCACTCTGAAGACCGGACACTCTCTCAATTCCGGGGACTTCACTCGGAAGACCGGACACTCTCTCAATTCCGGGGACTTCACTCGAAAGGTCCGACGCTACAAGAAAACATTTTTTTTTTAGGTTTTTAACAAAAAACTGCCAACAAATACGATACGAGTCCCAAGGATCCGCGTTCGAAAGTCAAAACAAAGAGACGCATTCTACGCTGCTCTGGTGAGGTGGCTGTTGAATGAGTGAGTGTCGAGAGGAGAGGATTCAGGAATGTCCGATCGTCCATTGGTGGGAGGACGATTGAGATTGGAACAGATGTTGAAGGGGAACAAAGGAGTGAGAAGAGGAAAAGAAAGAGTGAAGGCGAGTTAACCGAATGTGGCAAGCAGAGCTGAAGAGGAGTTCCAGCAGGCGTTGAATGAGGAATATGAGGACTGAGAGTGCAACGCTTGGGCCATGTTGAAGAATGAGAGACGTTCAGATATGCGTTGCTACGTGCGAGCCTTGTAGCCGGGGCTTTAGAATCTTGCTACCGTATCCACCGCGTGTCGTAGAAGGCGACTAAAGGGGCGCCCCGTAGCCGGGAGTAGAATCGTGCTACCGCAACCCCCAGCGTGTCGTAAAAGGAGACTAAACGGGGCGGAGCGAAGTGGCTAGGAATCCCGTTCTCTCCAAGACCTTTCTAGAAGACGGCAAGACGAACGGGGGGAGGAGAGGCACACGCCTCTCCAAACCCTATTGTTAGGGTCGCTGAATGTGCGTGGCTGTAGTACGAATGATGTAAAGAGGAGGGAGATAGGTGAGATGTTTGTGAGGAGGAAGTTTGATGTGTTGGCGCTGATTGAGACGAAGTTGAAAGGTAAGGGCGAATGTGAGTTTGGTGTGGTAAGTGGAAGAAAGTCTGGTACCTCTACCTCTAGGCCTGCGACAACTCACCTCCGAATTCATCACCCTTTTCACCAACCTCCCTTTATCCATCCTCTCCATGTGCCCGAACCATCTCAGAACACGCGAATCCACTCTGTCCTCCAACTTCTTCACCATCCCTGTTCGGATTCGAACCACGTCGTTGGTGATCCGGTCTCTCAGCGTTTCTCCAGCCATGCTGCTCAAACATTTTATCTCGAAAACATTCAACCTTCTCCTCTGCTCTCACCCCCCCAAGTCTCAGCTCCGTAGAGCACAGTCGAGTCAGCAACACCCTCATACAGCCCTCTCTTTGCTTCCATCCCCAACGTCCTACAGCTCATTACACTCTTCAGTGCACCGAACACTTTACATCCATCCTGCACTCGTGCCTTCACTTCACTGAACTTCCACTTCCTCCAGGAGCTCTCCATTTAGGGTGACACTAATTTTGCTCGCATCGACAGTCCTCGAGCATCTCATTATTTTACTCTTACCCACGTTCACTCGAAGCTTCCTCCTCTCACACACTCTACGAAACTCAGACACTAGCCTACATAGCTTCTCCTCTGAATCCGCCACCAGCGCCGTATAATCAGCAAATAGCAACTGGCTTTCAACAGTTCCAAGCCGCGACCCAGCACACTCGCGTTCACCTCCCTGACCACTCCATCCATATAGAGGTTGAACAGCCAGGGAGACATCACGCAGCCTCGTCTCAGTCCCACTTTCACTGTGAACCAATCACTCACCTCGCTTCCCACTCTCACACATGCCCGGCTGCCAGCATAAAAACTCTGCACCGCTTTCAACAGATGCCCGCCCACTTCATACAAACGCAACACCCTCCACAGCGCTTCCCTATCAATCCTGTCGTATGCCTTCTCCAGATCCATGAAGGCCCAGAACACGTCCTTTTCTTTGGCAAGGTAATATCTCACAGACCTGTCTCACTGGAAAAATCTGATCGGTAGACCCTCTACCACTCCTAAAGCCACACTGTTCCTCTCCAATTGCGCAGTCCATACAGTCTCGAATCTTTTTGATCAGCACTCTCCGTACAAACGCTAAGATTAAAAAGGCGGTGACGCAGATGAGAAGAGCTTTTGAAGAGTGGTTGCAGGCGAGGTTGTCCTATGACAGCTATAGAGAGAACAAAAAAAGGAGGTTAACCGTGCAGCAGGAACGTTGATGCTAGAAGGAGAAAATGGGGAAAGAGAAAGAATGAGATGTAAACGGTCGTTTGTTGTTAAAGTGATGTACGGAAGAGGTGGGCTGAATATTTGGAGGAGGGTAAATGTTGTGCTGTGAAAGGGTCTGACATTGTACTTGAGAGTAGTAATGCACGGTTGCCGGTTTGGGAGCCAAAAATTGTGACGGAAATTACTAAATAAAAGGTGCAGGAAACGGTGGATGTGATGGACGCTGGAAAAGCCCCTGGCTTGGACGACGTTATGATTGAGTACTTACCGAGAGGTGGGAAAACGGTAGTCAAATGGTTGGTAAGGCTACAAAATCTTCGTATTGTATCAGGCGTGGTGCCGATTGAGTGGCGCAGTGCTTGTTTTGTTCCGCGGTGTAATTGCACGGCAGATACAAATGAATGCAGCAACTCAAAAGAAACAGCGACCTTACAGATGGTGCGAAATGCGAGGAACTGTGGTTCTAGGAGGGGTAGAGTGTGTGCAGGTCAAAATGTTTGTAATGAAAAAAGTTTGTGGGAAGTATCTTAGGAAGGTAAAAGATGCATTCTGGGCCTTCGTGGATCTAAAAATGGCCTATGATTGGGTAGACTGAGAGGCATTGTAGAGGGTATTGCGTTTGTATGGTGTAGACGGAAACATGTTCAGAGGGGTCCAGGTTTCCATGTTGGCGGTAGAGCATGTGGCAGAGTATGTATGGAGCGAGGCGAGGCTTGGTCCCCAGTGAAAGGGAGACTTAGGCAATGCTACGTATCGTCATAGAGGCTGTTCAATCTCTACATGGATGGATAGCGAGTGTGATGGGTTGAGGTTTAGTTATTAGGAGCAAATTAGCGGAGTTGGCAATGAGTCTGATGCTGTTTGCGTACGGCACTGGTGGCAGATTCGAAACAGAAGTTGTGTAGGCTAGTGCCGGAGATTGGTAGAGTGTGTGAGAGAAGGAAGCTTCGGCTCATTATGGGTAGAAGTAAAGTAATGATGACAATGCGAGCGCAATCAGTATCAGCCTAAATGGAGAATTATTATTTAGTAGAAGTACAGCGTTTCGAGTACCCGGGCTCTCATGTGGATAAGACTGAATAAGTGGAAACCGAGGTAAAATCTAGAGTGAAGGAAGGGTGTAGAGGGTTGGGTGCACTGAAGAGTGTTACGAGTTGTAGAACATTGGGTTTGGGAGCAAAGAGAGGATATGGGAGACGAGGGGTGTGAGAGAGAAGGTTGAATGTTTTCGAGATGAAGTGTTTGAAATGCATGGCCAGTGTCGCTGAGGTATAGTATTAATAATGACGTTGATCGCATCATAACGGGGATGTTGAGGATATTAGAAGAAAGAGTAGATTGACGTGTTCTTAGGTGGTTCGAACACATTATGAGGATCAATGCAGAGAGATTAGAAAAACGGGATGACAGCGGAGTCGCGAGGACGCAGGCGCATAAGTAGACTGAACTTTGGGTAGACGGATGGCGTGCAGAAGGCTTCAGGGACGATAGACATCAGTGCAGTGGTGGCGAGAGAGCGTGTAATGGATAAGCGTGAGTGGAGAATGTTGGTTAATGGATTAGTTTTGACGCGACTCTGATGCGCTTCCCCGGGATGGGCCCGGCATTTATGACGCAGCAGGGGTAACCCAGTAAACACTGTCGAGCCCTGCAGCCGACACTGATTTAGGACCTTACTCCTGGCCTGAAGAGTGTGTTTTGCCTTTGTGTGTTATAGGGCTAAGGTTTGGCGAGTGTGGAGTGTCCGGTGGGGTAGCCGCGCAGTCGGTCACCCCCTCCTTTTGGCGGAATCGGCTATGCGTCTGACTCTGTAAAATTTATATAGTCACACTGACCAAGGAGATAGAAACCTAGCCCACAAGGATAGTTAGATTACAATGCCAGAGATTTCTATAGTAACAGAGTCAACGACCTTCTAGTGTTGACTGTCAAATCAGCCATTACTGAGGCAATAAGTTTTCAACAACATAGCTCGCTAACGAAGTAATAAACCTTAGGAGAGTAGCAAGACATGTAACCTAACCTAGCAATAAACACAAGTTGATACATGACGTAGCTACTATTTGAGCTGAATAAAATATTCTCGAGGTTATTATTCAATATGTACACACTACCCACAAATTGTTCGTCCATCGAATACTGTTTTAACTAGAATAGTTTTGGCAGAGTGTATGTGTATTGCACACAAGGCGATCTGCAGAATAGGAAGTATGGAACAGCATAATTTTCGTTGCATCCAACAGGCAATCTGCACACCTTATTCCTCTAAAATGAACAAGATATATAATCGATATATAATTGAGTACGGAATGATGCGAGGGAAGACTATGACAAACTTGTCTGGGAACAACTCTGTTGGAGTTACACAGGCGTGACTTGGCAGGAAACTCGCCAAAAAATAAATGTAATACGAATCTCTGCACAGGTAACTGGTTCCAGCGCATCGACGGCAGCCGACGACAGGAGGAGGCTGCTCTGTCCCAGGCTTGCCAATCACAGCTCGGTCTCTTTCGGTTTGGTTTAGAATAACAAGACCCGCGAATGAGGTGCAAAAAATAACTCGATTGCTCCACGCTGTTGAGGTGAACTCGGATATCACTGCTTCTGTACCCGGCATTCGAAGTTTCAACAAAAAAAGTCGCGATAGCCACAAATACCCTGGACGTCTCACATCGATTCAGCGCTGAGACACAAACTAGAAAAGACTCAAATTAAATGTCGGAACCACAACATCACTCGAGAGTTTTGTGACTAGCTGCTCGAGGCTGCCTGAGAATATTCAATGGGCGCTCAGAAGTTTGCGTGCTATACTTCTTCTCTAGTGGCTATGTTAGAGCGTGTTCCAGATAGTGGCGCTGAAAGAGCAGGAAATGCCATACCTGATCAACGTCACGGGCAGGACACATGGAAAAGGATGTTTTCCACTTACACTAAGACATGACGGCAGCTTCGTCAATGCGTAAGAGACTGAGCAACAACGGCTCAAGAGATTGATCCAAGTAGACGGAAACTGTCGACGTTCATCCGATACTCAATCAAGAGGGGAAGAACTAAAAACACGATGGATATAACACCTTCATACCCAACGATGCACAAAGAATGAACTTGTAAACTAGGCCGAGTAGTAGGTAATGAATGCAGAGGATGAACACGAGTCTCGAAAGGGAAACGTTATTTCACAAGAACTTATGTCTTGCCTTCGGCCGCGTCAGGAGGCTGGACAGCATAGCTGCATTCAGTGCCCTTATTCCTGCGCGGTTGACAAGTAAACCTGTGCTTAACCCACTTAGCAAACTTAATAACACGTCGTGAGTACCACCGTTTAAGTGCTACACGAGTAATATAACAAGTAGAAACATTAATAGGAACAACCAAACAAGAAAAACGTGATGAATATAAATGCTTGAGTAATACGGTTATATATAATTAAATCTTCGATCAACAAAGACTACACAGAAAAAACGGGCATTCAACAGGCACTTCAAACGCAAACAAAATATAATGTAAAACATAGGTTGGAATGCAGTATAATAGATACGAGAAGGCCGAGGTTAACTTCTCTTCGTACAAGTACTCCGAGCTAGATATAAACACATGCATACGAAATAAGAGGTAAAAAAAGTGGCTGGTTCGCTCCTAGTTTGATCCGAGGCTGCTTAGATGGGACAAAGAATATGAAGAGCTAACGTAACAAGGCGTTCGCAAACAGAGTCGACGATAACAAGATCCAACACGTTTCAATACTCAAGAGTGCAACCCGTTCCATGAGTCCAAAGTGATGGAAAGCACGAGCATTGTTTATACATTGAGGAATGCCCTGCAGCTGTCATAACTCCACCGTATTTCACCAACGTCTTTGCACTATCACTTGGTAAGCGACTTACGGCTAACTGAGTTGAGGTTTCACAGGCAACACGCAATATCAAGGCTATGTCAGACATGATGCGAATGGTTAAGAGGTCTCGTTGGGGTATCAACACACTGACACGTCGTATAAATTAACAAAGTCAATTGACACTTAATGAAATGGGCATCAGATATCCAGATAATTAATGTGTGACTTCTGTGGCAAAAAGTCGTCATTGTTGAACACCTCAAGTGATCTTATTTTAATGAATGATCTTTCGCTATCCCTCCCGGTATAGAGAAGATGTTCGACAAGTGTTTTAGCAGTAAAGTGCCTGAAAATAAAGTCATCTCTCTTCGTCTTAAAACTTGACGCTTAACAGCTAGAGTATTTCAAATACGAAGAATATGGAGAAAAACAGCGTAGCAGAAGAGCATATGGAGAGTGCAAGCGCAACGGTTCTTCATAGAACAGTTTAAGGAAAACACGAGGCAGGGTTGACTCCAAGGAACGATCGCGCTCACACTTGCAACTATGGATAGCAAAGATTAGGAGGCTCGTCTCCACCAGAGGGCCTTGACGAGAGCCCAAGTGACCTTGCCCGTAGGGCTCGAAGAAAATGCACGAGTTCTACGCTCAGCGCAGGAGAGTAGAGCAACCCTCAGATATTTCATGTCTTCTTGATGCTGAAGCTATCGTCACCGCTGGTGGTGATGTATAATACTAGTCGGTCAGCAATAAAGCCCCGTTCTCGTGCAGTGTGAGGACTTAATGTCCTGTCTGTCTTTGGCAGTGAAGGTGATTTTTAAGCGTTCGTGAATGCCAGGACCTTAACTGAACAGGCTGTGCTGGTCAAATCGGAAAACGGCTTTTTGTTGTGTTTTAGGAGCTTGGTGGGGTGGTTTGGAAGTGGGAAAGGTCATTATTGGAGGTAGAGGCATGTGCCTAGTGACGGGTTCTTTGGCTTCTCGGTTCTTTCTGAGTTCATGAAGCTGAAAAATCAAAGTTTAGGAGCATTTTTCGAGTTTTGTGGTCCGTTCATCGATTGTACTAGAAACTGCTGAGTAGTCTCCTGCCTCCAGCTCGGAAAATTCGGTCAATTTGTTTAGGGTATTTTATACTTCAGACATTCACGAAGTTAGTTTTCTGAAGCGATCATTGGTGCCGTCGTCTCCGGCTGACATATAGCCAGCATCTGGGTGAACTTAGAATAGCATCAGTTGGCTCAAAGTGATCGACGACTTTTATTTTGAAAACTTTAAAAACTTCTGAACTTTGAGACGTTTAGCTTCAGACGCTGTGAACAGTGTGCGAGGGGATGGTCAAATCTAGTCTGCGTATTGGGTTCGATAGTGCCTCGGTGCAAAGCTTGTAATACGACCAGTATTGCTTTCATTAGGGATGTGATAGTCACTGATTTTGCTGGATATCCGGCACAACTCAACTGCTAGACACCAAATATTCCATCACCATGTTATACAATTCTAAAACTATATTTTCAAGATTTTGTATTGTTAGATCAATTTATTTATTGCTTCTTGATCAGACATCATCCCAAACAATTCATAATCATACTCTAAACTATAACAAATATTACAATTGTTTGGTTAAATGGCATTATAATAATATATTATCTAATATAGTCACAATAATCGTCACTGCATTGAAAGAATATGAAACGAAACTTTGATCCTCCCATAACATATGGACGCGTTCTGAAAGTGTTCCGTAAGCATGTACAAAACTCTGGTAACCAGTCATTAGCAGCAAACGCGTGTTTCGTTAGTAGAGTGTCACAACCAACTCTGGTGACCCGTAATTTGCAGCAAACGCGTTATGTACGTGTTTTGTAGAGAATTAAAAGTAACTCCGATGACAAGCAATCTGCTCTTCAGTAGGAGCACATTGTGTGCTGTGGCAGCATTGTTTCTACTCTTGAGTAGGAGCACACCGTGTGCTGTGGTAGCATTGTTTCTACTCTTGAGTAGGAGCACACCGTGTGCTGTGGTAGCATTGTTTCTACTCTTCAGTAGGAGCACACCGTGTGCTGTGGTAGCATTGTTTCTACTCTTCAGTAGGAGCACACCGTGTGCTGTGGTAGCATTGTTTCAACTCTTGAGTAGGAGCACATTGTGTGCTGTGGCAGCATTGTTTCTACTCTTTAGTAGGAGCACACCGTGTGCTGTGGCAGCATTGTTTCTACTCTTCAGTAGGAGCGCAGCGTGTGCTGTGGTAGCAATGTTTCAACTCTTCAGAAGGCTCGAGTACTTTGTATGCTGTGGCAGAAGTGTCTACTCTAGTCATCTAGTGGATCAAATAAATATTGTTTTCCTTCATTTCAGATATTTCTAAAAAAATACCACCTCACCTCAATCAAATATTTAATGTATGCTCCTGTTTTCATGAAGAATAATTGTCAGCGCCAGCGACGCATGATCATTCACGGGTCTGTGTTAATGCGACACACGAAGTGAGCCTCTGGGATCTTATATTATGTTTGCTTCATTGTTACATCAACGACAAGTCTCGCTCCACTGTTACATCCACAAAATATATCGCTCTAATGCTACATACCCACAAATGTCAATCTTGCTTGATTCCTAAGATGATGAACTGAAGTAGTTTACTGGGTATCAGCATTCAGGTGCTGACGTGTTATATTTATAATACTAATGGGTATGATACATCCAATTGCTCGGTCGGTGGTTAAGTTATATCCGGATCGATAGTAAAATAAGGGCTTGATATCGATGCCTAGAGTATGTGGCACATCCTTAGTCCTCATTTCAGATGACAATTATTAGATCATATGGAATGTAGAAAATTGTCTATTATGAATGAACTCTCACAGTGGGGCACATGTCATGAATCAACAGAAAAATGGCAGTTCAGCTGGAATAAAAATTTTGAAGATACAATTATAATGACCGAGCAAAAACAATTCGTGTTATAATTGAAAAATCAAGAGTCAGATCAAAAAGGTCAGAACAAGCATTTTTGCAATGCATAAGAGGGCACTATTTCAATTTTTATAATCTTTTATGAATTATTTCTAAATAGATGACTCACACCACATAATAGCCTAAATTACGATCTGTACCGTTAACGTCTTTTTCAAAAATATATCAGACATTGAATGCTGCCAACATCGAGAAAGATTTAAAAAAAAAGAACAATAAATACAATTTCATATTTTTTTTCGTATCAATCACTAATTGCCGAGAAGAATTAATATATTCAAATGGACAAATTTAGTGAAATAAAATTGTATGCACAGTCTTTTGTATTTCCCTCCCCTCTACCGCAGCAACGCTGGATCATAAGCAAAAGCAGGCTCTATTGGTATAGAATTATAGTAGCTAATATAAGCAACCAACTCAGTTCTGTTACTCAAATGATCGATCATCAGAACGCTCGTGAGCATTACATTTTGTGATGCTGAAGCCGATGCAGCTCAGGTTCAACATCCTAACACTAAATTTTTCACGCGTTTTGTCTCATTGTATCTATAACAAGTGAATTAACGCCGGTATTTGAGACAGTACGGACTGCGCAATTGGAGAGGAACAGTGTGGCTTTAGGAGTGGTAGAGGGTGTACCGATAAGACATTTGCAGTGAGACGGGTATGTGAGAAGTACCTTGCCAAAGGAAAGGATGTGTTCTGGGCCTTCATGGATCTGGAGAAGGCATACGACAGAATTGACAGGGAAGCGCTGTGGAGGGTGTTGCGTTTGTATGGAGTGGGCGGACATCTGGTGAAAGCAGTACAGAGTTCCCATGCTGACAGCCGAGCATGTGTCTGAGTGGGGAGCGAGGCGAGTGATTGGTTCACAGTGAAAGTGGGACTGAGACAAGGCTGCGTGATGTCTCCCTGGCTGTTCAACCTCTATATGGATGGAGTGGTCAGGGAGGTGAACGCAAGTGTGC
>SDVV010043986.1:0-10199 GCA_016164225.1 Gammarus roeselii
TACATATATATATATATGAAAGTCGCTACAACTTTTTTCGTAGCTATATGAGATAAGAAAAAGAAACAAAGCTCATTCGAAATGAAATGATTTATAGTTTCATTTTCAAAGGGACCGCCGTCAACTGCAATGCACTTCTGAATACAATGGTTTTCCCGAGCATTTCACTGTCGATCGAAGCGATGAATTCACTCACTCCTTTCATGAGTTCATCAAGAGATGCAGGCTTTGATCGCAATACATGGTCCTTGACGTACCTTCTTATGTGGTCACGTCAAGGACCAAGTATTCAGATCAAACCTTGCATCTCTTAATGAACTCAAATAAGAAGTGAGTGAACTCATCGCCTCGATCAACCGTGAAATGCTCGAGAGACGGGGCGAGTTTTGGCCGCCGTATTGAGAAATGGATTGCAGCTTGAGAATAACTGTAAGTGAAAATCAAATTACAAATTGTTTCACTTTGAATGAGCTTTGTTCCAATTTCCTATTTTTCATACAAAAAAAAGTAGCAATTTTGAAATGTATAATTTTAGTATTTGATATAAATATTCTGAAAATGTGAAATGAGACAATAAAGGTTAATTAGTACCACAGTCAACCAACTATACATACTTCTTCTACAGCAAAGTAGTCCTTTTGTTTACTTACACCAGTTATGTAATAAAAAACATATACATGTTAACAATCAATTAATATTGTAAATTTGTTCAAACAAGGCTATGTTAGACCACTGCAGAGCCCTCCAACAGCTAAAGAATGGCAACGCTGACCGCAGGACCTACTTTACCGGATGGTGACCTGTAACCAAACAGGCTCGCCTCTTCGCAGTACAGCTGCAAAGAGGGCACAGTTAACTTCGGGGAAAGGCTAACAATCAGCTAGACTAGGCTAAGGGTACAGTTATCTTTCGGACGGGTCTAACGATCAGCCAAACAAGGGTTTGGTTAGCTTCGAGTTTTATACTAACAATAAGCTAAACTTGGGTAAGTTAGCGTTGGAACAGGGACTAACGATTAGCTGAACTACTGTAAAGTTAACTTTGCGGCCGGGACAACAATCAGCTAAACTAAGGTAAGTTAGCTTCAGGGCAGGGACTAACGATCAGCCAAACTCGGAAAGTTAGCTTCGAGGCGGAGATCAACGATCAGCAAAACTAGGATCAAATTAGCTAGGGGCAGGGACTAACAATCAGCTAATCTAGGGTATTATTTGCTCTGGAACAGTGACTAATGATCAGTTAAACTAGGATATAGTTAGCCTCGGGGCAAGGACCATCATTCAGCTAAACTATGGTACAGTTAGCTTCGGGGCAGGGATTAACGATCATCTAAACTACGATACAGTTGGCTTTAGGGTAAGGACTAATAATCACTTCGGCACCAAAGTCATTAGCTTCGAGCAAGACTCAGAGTCAAATGCAAGAGGAATAAACAAGAAGCTTGAGTAACTCTTAGTCACATCAACGAGCTACTTGAGATATTATTTTATCTTCAGAGCAGCTTATGCTGACGAAGGCAGGCTACGTTATAATATTTGTACTGTGAAAGTTCTTTGCGATTGTAAACAGGTCATTACATGTACAACAATAACAATTCATTTTAATTATTTGATCCTGGCGGCCTCACCTCTGAACCATTAGCCAGCTCAGCCTCGTAAGTGAGGTAGTTGAGGCTGGCCACGTAGTAGCCTTCCTGGGGCTCATCGCAGCGACGCCCCACTACGTGAGGGCGGCACCTGGGGGACAATAGGGTAGGTGAAGGGGAATGGAATAGGGTAGTGAACACTGGACATAATTTTACAGTTCAAGTGAGTTATTAGAACAATGACGAGATAAAATCTTCCGATATCACATATATTATTATTTTGTATACAATTTTGATCAATTTCATGTTCCTGTCGGTTGAAAATAGTACAACAAATTAGGTTCATGTATTCCATTTCCACTTGTAGCTGGGTCGTATGAATCAACATGAGAAAAACAAAACCCGGTAGCTGTTAGTGTGCGAACACGGATGGTGAAAGAAGGCAACAATTCGTCTGCTAGATAACACCGAAACACATCTTCTGAACTGATCTAAATGAGCTTAATTGATTGATAACCCCTCCAAGCCCGACTTACTTGCACTGGCCCGTGATGACGTCGCAGTCGTTGTCCAGTGAGCCGCCTCGGTCACAGTCACACGCCTTGCAGCCGTCGGGCTGGTCGTTAAGGTCATAGTGCTGCGGCAGACACTGGTTGCAGTCACGCCCGGTCACAAATCTCTTGCACTGGCACTCGCCCGTGTACACGTCGCAGCCCTGGTTACCCACAGTGCCCAGCAAGTTGCAAGTGCATTCTGGGTATTGGGAAGGTGCGAGGTTATAGGCAGGTGTGAGACGCTGAGGAGAGAAGAGTCTCTTAGAAGTAGAAGCAGAGAAGGGGTGGAGTAGAGCCCTTTTTTCCATTTAGGCGGCATTGAAGAAATCTATAATAGAAGCGCTAGGAACATAAAAATAGTATGGTAAAAACAATTCAATATGTTTTTCATCTTAATGTGGTACGTATATATTCGTAACGTGTTTTCCTATTTAGAACAAAATATGAAAAGAGATCAACTGGAATAAAATCAACTGGATAGTGAGCTTCATGTTATTTTGTAGTGATCATGGTAAATAAATAAGGATGAATTTTGAACTATCCACACAGTGGTAAGAAGGACACTTTGTTATAAAGACTGAACTCGTAGTAAAAGTAATCAAGTTGAATGATAGTATCTTTTCTTCACTAAGAACACGGTTATATCAACATTACCAATACAGCTAAATAATTGTCGTTGATATTTGAAATAATTTTCAATCAATCCCCTACTTTTTGTTATTATATTAGTTGTGCAGACACATTAATAAAACCGCATGAATACCCATGAAGTTCTGTCAATTTTTGGTTAATATACGATACCTGGTAACTAGTTTGTTGACAATTATTGAAGCTTCCCCGTAATTGTGAAACCGTGTGAATTAATTGGTTGATATAACGTAATGGGAGTCCAATCAGGACTCTTCGTGAAACGGTTTTGCCGAAACTTTGCCCATTCCGAGATGCCATCACGCCTATTTATGAAAACATTTTTCCAAAACTTCAACCAATTCACCCTAAACTTCAACCAATTCACCCTCGGAACATGATAATTTTTTAACCGTCTGCACAGCATTTATATGAATAAACAAATTTCAATCTAATTCATTTCTCTAAGCTTAGAGAAGATGTAGCACCTGTGGTGACAAGAGGACATATTCAAGCATATCAATGCAAGCAGAGGGGCTTCGATTAACGATTACATGGGGGACTTCTTTTTACATCTGTGTTTAATCTATCTGATTTCTACTGCGATAGCATTATAGTTTGGAATCTAAACACTCATTGTTGTTTCCGAGTACGATTACATATCGAGAAATTAATCCAGCAGAGTTTTATTCAGATGTAATTGAGAATTAAATAACAAGATTTGAGCAGTTTCACGTTCACATTTCGGTAAAGGATTAGGTTTACAAATATGTGCATACAAACGTTCTTAGGTATGAAAATACGAGCGGTCAACGAGTGACAACATAGACAAGTGATTCGTTCTGATTAGTGGTGGGGTACATCCGAATTAAACTTCGGCTATCCTTGACAAGATCATTACCTCAGTCTTCAAATTTGAACAGAAAGTTTGTCAGATGAGACAAAATGACAAGGTGGAATACAACACAGCTTAGAACAGAGCACAGACACTAAAATAGTTACAACGAAATAATAAACAACACGTTATGATACACTTCAAAGGTGCACAGTAGCTCCCAACACACAATTAATGAGACCCGCACATAAATACCCGATACAGTGTTATTAAAACTTTGCAATAAATATTATTTCTACGTATATAGTAGATATAAATTTAATTACTCGCAGGACCGGTTATGGGCAGGTTATTGCATGTAACACAACCCAAACCCGGACGAAGCACTGGAAAGGAATCAAGCGTGGCAGCGGTTAAGTGGGTTGGAATTATTGTAATACTTCGCTAGCGTCACCTTAGACAGAAAAAGCGTTACATGGATAATACATATGGGTTGAGATTAGCACGTTAATTGGTTGTATTAACAAAAACATCACGTTATTTGGTTGTATTAACAGACATGAGTTACGGAAAATCGAAAATGTTTCTTCGTCTTACGCTGCTGGGGCCACTCAGAGCGCGGCTGATGGCGATACTCCTCTGTCCTGAAATAGCCCTGGTTCTGTTCTGTAGGGACATAAGAAGAGGTCTGAGCAAGGGGCACCCCGAGTGTCCTTCGGCAGACTGAACCCTAGGGATGGCAGAGTGAGAGCTTGGGATGTCTGAGAGCATGGATTCTTCGAATGCTTGGGATGTCTGAAACCATGGATTCTTTGAATAAGAGTCCACCTTCCTGAGCGGGGTTAGGTAAAATTAACAAATATGTGCTCTCGAGTAAAACTGGATGGCAGTTTCACACATAATACGCTAGTAATTGGGGGAGGGGGCATGATACCATAGTCCCCCCTTCTGTCGGTGCGCCACTGTCTCTAGCTGCTGTAGAATCCTCCTAGTGTAGGAAAAGCTATCTGCACTAGGAATGGTATCAGAGCGTACACCCACGTGACGGTGATTACAAGTCAAGACCGTGTCCGGGCCTTTCCCGGATGCAGTACACAGAGATGAAGTTGTCTGGCATGAGAATCTAAGATTTTTTATAATAGCACATGACCTATATGGTAACTAGGCATCGCCCGTCACAGTAGAACAGTCATGTTTTCCAACATTGCCTGCATCGTGTAGAAAATTTATTTGATTATTTGACCGAATTTAGCAATGCTATTCTAAACAAGACTTTGGTTTGACGATTTTGGAAAATTTGTTGTTCATAATTTTTAAAATTCCAATTCCGAAATCAATATTCCATTTCACATAGTCGTTGCATATCTGCCATGCTCACTCTATTAAACTTCACATGTTTGCTCCATAGTTGCTCCTCTCACCATTTTCGATTTCACAGGATTGTTTCATGTACAGTATGTCCTGCTAGCCATCGTCAATTTTACAAGATCCTTTCACACCTGCACCGCTCACCCTATTCAATGTTCATGATTGTCTCCTGCCTGAGCTGCTCGCCCTTAAATATCACACATAATTATCCCGTTCCCACCCCACTCAACCATTTACATTTTAAATGATACTTATGTACTGCCCTGGTAACTTTATTATATCTCAAATAAATGTTTCACGCCTGCCCGCTCACCCTGGCAACCGAGCGGATTCTCAACGGTGTAGTTCCAATAGCCGGCCTTGCAGCGGTCACACTTGAGGCCGTCCACGTTCTGCTTGCAGTGGCAGCGACCTGCCACCAGCCCTTGCTGCTGGTCCGTGTGAGACTCGCAGATGCCGTCGTTCAGCGATCCACGCTCGTCGCAGTTGCAGGCTGGGATATTATATTCAAACAGGAAGAAAGCGGAGGTTACAAACACATCAAGATATCTAGATTCTACAGCGCCGGAGGTCATGATAGCAATTAGCAAACTCTCACTGCTTAGCATGGGTGCCTTAGATGTTTAGAGTTTTTAAAGTCCCTGGGCCAATAGCGCCCAACAGCTTCCTGGTGGCAGCAAGTGAGTGAATTTAACTTGAACAGCTTGGAAGCCCTTGCAAGGAACGAGGTGTTCCCTAAGGTGCTGAGGGCATATGCTCTACCACCCCAGTGGTACAAATAAGATGAAAAGGAGTGCTTGGGACCCTCAGGGAACGAGGCGTGCTCAAAGGTAATGAGGGCTATGTGGCCCCAGCACCCCCCCCCCCCAAGGAAACATTGTGATGACGTGGACGTAGTCTTTGAACGATTACATTTTATTATCCATTAGCGGTTGGGATAAAAAAGAAATGTACACATAATAAAAAACAATGATGTCAAATTTGAATATAATTTCCAGCAATGAGGCTTTTCAATCCAGAGATGAATTGAAAAATGTCTTCAAATATGTATTATTTTACCGAAAAAAAAAATATTAAATTATAATGCTTAGCTATCTATCGGTCAGTGGATAACGATTATCCAATTTTAATAAAATGTGAGTGATTATCATGAATTAAATGTTAACATTATGATGCAGCGGGGGTAAACCAGTGAAAACCGTCGGGCCCCACTGCTGGCAACGGATCCCCGGACTGCACGCGTGACCTGGAGTGTATGTTGCGGAGTTACCGGCCGGACCCTTTAGCACAAAAGGGCTAAGTTGTGTGAGTGTGAGCGTACGAGGGTGTGAGGTGCGCCTTGCCGTCGGCCACCCCCCTTTCTGGGGGATGCGGCCTTGTGTCTGTATCTGTATCTGTAAATGTTAACAAGAAGAACTCGTCCACTTAAACTCGGATGACTAAATGCTACTAACCCTTAGCACTTCTACATAATACGAGATGGGTCTTGTAAAACATTTGCTCAAATGACGGAGTAGCTTCGCTAAACGTGTTGGTGTCCTGGCAGGTGAGAATATTATCAAATCTTATGTTCAATCGTCCATCTTCGAAGAAAAGTTTGAAAGAATTGAATATAAGGTTTCAGTGCATTGACGGATAAAGTGCTGTAATCATACGTCTAGTGTACACATACCTCTGTTGATACAGAAGAGTTTGACTCACGCTGACAGATAGCAGGGTCCCTGAGGTCCCTTCCAGGATCCTGGTAGAAGTAAGGGACACACTCCTGGCAGTTCCGGCCTTGGGTGTTGTGAGCGCACTCTTGGCAAACACCGCCCGAAATGCGGCCCGTCTCCTCGTACACCTTCTGGTCGAAGTAGCACCGCGTCGAGTGGTTGTGGCAGTTACACTCTGATAGGAGCGAGGGTGGAAGATTTATTTTAAATGAGGCCATTAGGACGTTGGGTGGTTATTGACTGGTAGCTACTCGACATCCGGAATAAACGTGAAGGTAATCAACATTCAATGAATCATATCACGGAAGGTTTTGTTGCTGTCTGAACCCCATGGCTGTACTTGGATACATGAACAATTCAAGAATTTGTTCTACCAACTAATTATTCAACCATTACACTCATCAATATGTCGTCTATTAATATTTTATGTTTATAATTCTGCGATTTAAAGGCCAATCAATTTCAAACTTTCCAAATCCTAATTAAAGATACCCTCACTACGTGAACTCAATCTTTATTCACTAGAGAAGCGTCGAGTCAGAGGTGACATGATCGAGATGTAAAGATTATGAAGGGTAAGGAAAACGTCGACCGAGCGAGCCTTTTCACTCGAGATGCGAGGAGAGTGACTAGGGATAATGGATACGAAAACGTTGGGAAGCGTTTGTCACTCGGCATCACGAGCAATTCCTTCACGTAGCTATAGAGTTGTCGAAGAATGGAACAAACTTCCAGCGGAGGTTGTAAACAGCAATACAATCAAAACGTTCAAGTCACAACTCAATAAATTCTACGTGAATTGCCGTTAAATACCTAAACACATACCTGTCTAGATGTTTTAAAAACAAAAATAACACACGAAGTGCTCTTAGACGTTGAAGTTCAGAACTAATCCTCTTGCTATCAAAAGGCAACCTCGTTTGGTCCAAAAGTCCTGCTGTTGTCTTCTTACACTTTTAAACACTGTGTCACAAGTGCCAAAGGCTATAGGCAGTAGCCATCTCACTTTTGCACGCGTTGGACTCCGTGACTACAGCGGGCCGCCATGGAAGATCGTGGAAGAAGTCCTGGCACTTCTCGCAATTAAGACCCATTGTGTTGTGAGTACACTCGCAGCGCCCGTGCACCATGTTAGGGCGGTTAGGCACGCCGGGTAGGGGCAGACAGCGCGAGGCGTGCCCGTAGCACGAACACGACCCTCGCACCACCATGTCGTAGATGCTGTAGTAGTATTTCTCCTGCAGAAACAGGTGCGTGTTAGTTGGCCCTGTCTGTAACACTAAAACCAACGGCGCCCAGATGATTTTTAAATGGGAGGCTAATCACGCAGAAGAGGGGGTAGGGTAGCTATCCGAGACAAATATGTGGGTAAAGTAAAAGTGGTTGGCCATGAGACGGAATATGGAATTCATTTTCAGAACATGGAAATGGCACCATGACATGAGCAAGTCAAAGAATGAAGACACCTCAAAGGCTGATATGGCACTTGTAATCCCACTGACCTTAATTTCAGGGCGAGTGTCAAGAAGCTGGTCGCCAAGAGTATGAAGCTTGGTAAAGTTGACCCTCAGGTTGGTGATCTTGAGCAGGTTCTGCACCTCTTCGCTGTACGGGTCGGTGATGGGGATGTTGGGCTCCATCACTCGGAAGATCACCTGAACAGAAGGTAATAAAACTAAGTTCGAAGGCACCTTTAAGAAGGTAGTCAGAAATCATAGGAGTAAAGTGTTTTTTGTCACTAACCTCAGACATCGAAGAAGGAAAATAGAACGCGTACTGGTTCAGCATTTTGAGTGCATATTAAGACTGCAGAAAAGAGACTGCGTAATGGAACAGCAGAGTAAAAGGTAGCTCACCTCTCCCTCGGTAGAAGGTTCGGTAGAGGAGTAGCGAGACACGCAAGAGATGGCAGAGATGTTGGTGCGCACGCCCGTCGCAACACCTGGGAAAGAATCCGCGCAGTTGTAGGCGAAGTATTTGTAAACCTGTAAGAGACATAAGTGAAAAATGTCAGAAACGCAAATAATGAAGACGAAACGGGTATCATGGATGAGTCTGGGAGGACAGAATAGATCTAGAGCAAATATGAATGACTCTTGGAGGACAGAATACTTTTAGAGCACATTTGGATGACTCTGGGAGGACAGAGTAGATCTAGCGCACATTCCATTCCTCGTGATTGTACTTAATATGAACCAAAAAAACTACATGGCTTAGTGAGATTACAATTTACACCTGAAGAAACAAAGATATGCATTTGCCCGCCCTACTTCTCAGTACACCACTTGACATATATATGGCCATATACTATTTCAGCGAATTCTTCATATGAGTTAGTTGGTTCTTCAAACTTGCCTTCCACGTTTTGCCAAAATCGAAGGATCTTTCGATAAGCATAGCGGATGGACGGAAGGTCCGGAAGGTGATGACCAGATGCGTGAGATGGAACTCAGCCTCAAGGTCGAGCTGGATGCTGACATTCTGCACGCCATTCTCGCTCTGCCACCAAGAGCGTTGCCCGGTGCTGAGAACAAGAATGATCAGTGTTAAGCTGAGGATGAGACGTAATAAGAGGAATATTTTATTTTATACTGTGTTTTTGAGAAAATATATCAAGTTAGAAAAATATGACCCAGAAGCACAAATTGTACGTTCCCTTACTAAGCCCTTGCATCGAAATAAGAGCTAGATGGATAATTATAGTTTATGTGGATTATTTTTATTCAAAATAACACAATCAATGGCAGTATTTTCAGACAAAACCACAATGATATAGACATCTAACAGATTTTATACTAAATCCGTACGTCGGACAGTTTCATGATTACGAGTTTGATTGCGACTGACACTCTGAAGCAAACTTTTATTTGTAAAACGATAGTCAAAGACGTTATGACGTGTTCGTGGTTTCCGATTGCCGGTAGCTACAGACAAACATGAAATAAAATCACATTACTTACTCAATGTTTGTTTTTATAGCTACTTTAGGGACAGTTTTGTTTGTTGTATTGCTACTTTAGGGACAGTTTTGTTTGTTGTATTGCTACTTTAGGGACAGTTTTGTTTGTTGTATTGCTACTTCAGGGACAGTTTTGTTTGTTGTATTGCTACTTTAGGGACAGTTTTGTTCGTTGTATTGCTACTTTAGGGACAGTTTTGTTTGTTGTATCGCTACTTTAGGGACAGTTTTGTTTGTTGTATTGCTACTTTAGGGACAGTTTTGTTTGTTGTATTGCTACTTTAGGGACAGTTTTGTTTGTTGTATTACTACTTTAGTGACAGTTTTGTTTGTTGTATTGCTACTTTAGGGATAGTTTTGTCTGTTGTATTGCTACTTTAAGGACAGTTCTGTTCGTTGTATTGCTACTTTAGGGACAGTTTTGTTTGTTGTATTGCTACTTTAGGGACAGTTTTGTTTGTTGTATTGCTACTTTAGGGACAGTTTTGTTTGTTGTATTGCTACTTTAGGGACAGTTTTGTTTGTTGTATTGCTACTTTAGGGACAGTTTTGTTTG
>SDVV010043987.1:0-10199 GCA_016164225.1 Gammarus roeselii
ATATGTAAACAAACTCACAAACACATCTCACACTGAAGGTTCCACTGCAGTCATCAGTAGAGCAAGAAGGAAATGCCAATTTGACCAAGTAGCCCCTAGTACCAACTTAGAAAGTGAACCAAACATTCAACATATCCTCCTATTTGCCATGCAACATTTCTCAGTATTTCATCAGATCACCCTCAAAAGTAGACCCTTCACCATAAACTAGTCCAGGCACCTTAAACAACTACCATAGTTTATATCAGTAAGTCCATCAATGGTTTTGGTTCATCTTCTCTGAAAAATTTCAAGCAGCCTGCAGTCCCCACAATATCCAATGTTCCAAATGTTGGGTGCACTGAAGAGTGAATGAGCTGCAGGACCTTGCATATGGGAGCAAAGAGGGCATTGTTTCCCCAACTGTGCAAAGGGAGGTTGGGGTGGGAAAGGAGGCGAGAGTGAATGAACGTGTCCAAGATGAAATGTTTAATAGTGATGGCCAGAGGAATGTGGTCTATAATGATGTTTGAATCAGAACAAGGTATGGTGAAGATGTTGGAGGACAGTATAAATTCATATGTTCTGAGATGGTGATGATATGTAACTGGAGATAATGGTGATGAAAGCTACGGTTATTGGGCGTAGTCCTGGAGGAAGACAGAAGTTTGGGCAAATGGATAGCTTGAAGCAAGCATTATCAATAATAAGCATCAGATTGGAGATATTTCAAGAGGGTGCAATTGATAGGCCTGATTGGAAAAAGATTGTGAATGTATGTGTTTTGATGTGCTTTCCTGGTTTTGACAATCTTGTTGAGATGGACATGGATAGGGAAGTGCCTGGCAACAAAGAGGTGGCAGGAGGAAAACCAATGGAAGCTATCGTACTCTGCTGCTGACACGGATCGCTGACCTTCCTCATAGCCAGATACTTTAGCACTTACGGGCTGTGTTTTGGTATGAGAGTGCTTGAGAGGCGAGTGTGGTGCAGCTTGCCGTTAGCTACCCCATGTTTTAGGGATTTAGCTTTGCGTCTGTATAACTAGCAACACGTCTTCAAGTGTTGACAAGTGTAAGAAGACAACAAACTAGGGTGCCTTTTGAAAGCAAGAGATTAGTTCTGAAGTTTAATGTCTAAGAACTTATCATGTGCCATTTCTGTTTTCAAAACATCAACAAAGGGAACCGTTTTGCTATTCATGTAGAATTTATCAAGCTGTAATTCAAACATTTGAATTGTATTGCTATTTATAACTTTCCTTGAAGTGTGTTCCAATCTTTGACAACTCCATTGAAAAACTCTTTAGCAATAGCAATAGTTAGTTGGTAGCATATGCTCACATTATTTAAAAAAGTAAGAATGACATCGTACTAAGTTACAATGACATCGTACCTATGCAACTCACCTGTTTGTGTCTGATCACTTCCAAACATTCTTTGTGGTCTATTGCCACAGCAATCTCGAACTCCCCTCCATCGTGCAGAGCAAGCTGAAGGTCATCATTCACCCAAATAAGGCCTTCACTTTCATGAGTCTCCAGCTCCAGTTTCAATTCAATGCTTTTATCATCGCCGTCTTTCAAGAAAAAGATGCGTGGCTTGAACGCTTCCTTGGTGTAGGGGACTGTTATTGAGGTCAACATAACGTTGGTGAGAGTTCGGAGACCCAGGCCGGCCAAGCAGCATTTCTGTTGCAGCCCTAGCCTGTCACTGTTGTCCTCAAAATCATGAGCTGCTGCCATACTTTGCCACTTCTTTTCATACTCTCCAACAATGTCATTGTGTTGGTTATTGTTGCCATCTATTAGAGAAAGAAAATGGATCTGAGCTGGTGGACGAGATGATTGACAAAAGATGTTGGGAAAATAATAAGATGCAACTCAGGATGGGAAAAAATTAGCTGGAGGTCACATAGTCTATAAAGCTATGATTTGGATTAAGAAGCCATTGCTAGTTGATGATTGCTGATTTTGTTTGAATATAGCTAGCTAGTTGCTATTTCCTACCAGCAACCAATTTTTGATAGGTTGAAAGTTTAATCATTTCAACAAGCTAGCAATAGCTCAAGTTCATAATTTAATGGTAGCTACAGCAATATGGTAGCTGCATGAAAAAAATCATGAACTGCTCTGCTCTTCTCAATTGCTGCCTCTTCACAAATTAGGAAAGGCACAAACCAATCATTGCTTCAATACTCTAGTTTAGGTAAATTCAGGTCATAAGTGATTTGTTTCAACCTTTCACTTTCAATCATGATTTAAACTAGCTAAGGGATAATTATTCATTGTAACATATGTTTGAAGAGTAAATCAAATTTTGCCTATATTCAAGGCTCCTACAGTCCTAAGAAAAAATGCCATAACACTTTCATTAAATTACACACCTAGAGGATGTGCCAAGT
Organism: Gammarus roeselii; assembly: GCA_016164225.1. Taxonomy (NCBI): domain Eukaryota; kingdom Metazoa; phylum Arthropoda; class Malacostraca; order Amphipoda; family Gammaridae; genus Gammarus; species Gammarus roeselii. The sequence goes on from SDVV010043987.1 coordinate 2,383, forward strand.
TTGCTTGACATCACTATTTAATACAGCAATAACACTATAACTAGCTAGCAACATCTTTAATTCTTGTAATTCTAAAATAACATACTATTTTTTTTATGAAACACTTTTACGGAGTATCCAAAAATTATCATATAGCTGGTTAAGTTATGTAACTAAATGATTTGGCTCATGTGGGTCAACTGAAGTAGTTCAAATGATGGTGAAATGTAAACTTGTTATTTTGACTTGAGTGCTAGTCTAGCCAGAATGGTAGTAGAAAAGGGCACACAGGCAGTATATCCTTCAACACCTACCAGCAGCAAATGCTTCAACATCAGCAGGGAGCTGAGGACAGTGGTTTGGGTTGGAGGCACGGAGTCTAGGATGCACATAACAGTCCTGATCTCCAAGCACAAACACCAATTGATTGGGAATTATCTCTTGGTGGTGACTGGTGAGCAGTTTGGCAGCCCAGGTGTGTCGCACCGCCTGGCGCTGCATGAAGTTGTCTCGGCTGGAGAGCACTCCTATCACCAGGCCCGGTGGACCAAATGTAGCATGAGAGCCACCATCAGCTGAAAGAATGTATATTTCAGTAGTTTGTTCAATGACAAATATTAATAGCAAAGAGAGACAGCACAGCGCATGTATCAGATGGCTATTTTTTGATGAGTTAAATGACATTCTTACTAGCTATCAACTTAGCTAATTACCACTTCAGAGTTTATTGAGGAATTCAACAGAGCAAGTCAGATATAGGAAAGCTAGGTACTTGCTGAGGTTATCATTGCAAATAACCAGTAGTTAGCAGGTATATAATGCTGTAGATTTGATTAGTTGCTACACACTTAGTTAGCCAACCACCTTATTGGCAAGGCAGAGCAGGCTACAGCATGTAGGTTGTACAAAATATGTACAGTACATAATATATATAATTTCTTAAATGGTAGTCATGACTAGCTGTGGATCCAATTATCATAGCTAGTTTCAATCTCACTCAAATTATTCACAAATCTACTTAGCTACAGAGTACCTATGCAATAGCTAGCTAATAGGCATAGCATATATTTGCACTTGCTTGCTAATTGGATATAACTAGCTAGCTAGATGAAAATATTGGTACATGCTATGGGCTTCTATCCAAAAGATACAGCTACATTGAATAAGTTTTTCTTAAACAATCATGTCAGGGGAAGAGTATTGGTAGGAGCCAATATCTTTGGAAAGGAGAGAAGCAGTCATTAACTAGCTAGCTTAAAAAGCTGATACTATATGGCAAGGGGTTCCATGTTGACACACCCGGCCCTATGTTGATGCAACACCTATAAAAAAATACTCCATAGAGGAAACGTTAAGAAGTAGATTAAATCTGATTGCACCTAAAATAAGTTTATGTATCATGTATCTATGCCACCCATCATCAAAATTATAGAAAAAAAAAATAGAAATTTTGTTTTGAAGTTTACAATTCATGTTTTCTTCATTTTCCTTAGCAAAAGCTAAGGATTATGTGTTTAAATAATCACTAATTAACTCAATTTAAAATTAATAATTCCACTGTTTTTTAGCAGGACGATTGTTGGGCATCCCAGGTAACCTTTTACAATAACACAACGTATTAAAAAAATATGGGGAAGGGAGGTGCCTCAACATAGAGACCCCCTGAAAAGGCGGTCCAGTGTTGATGCACTTCTTCAAATAATTGCAAAAAATAGATTCTTACACACACATATATAACATAGGATAATGGATCTTATTAACAGTGGCCATAAGGTTCATTTATCTGTTAAACTTACTGGGCAACACTGCGTAAACTCTGCCTCAACATAGGGCCAACCTGCATCAACATAGGGCCAGCAGAGTGCGTCAAGACTTGGCCATTCAGACTGAAAATGTCCAATGCATATCAGAGTTTTTCCAAATCGTGATCCTCAGAGTTTTGGAAAATATATTGACCACAGTGTTGCATATACTTCACAGCTCACGCTGCGGAGTTTTGTACAGACGCAATACCTCTTTCTGCGCAAATGTTAAGCGGGGTGAGGGGGAAGAGAGGTGTACAGGCGTAGCTGTGGAGCAGCAGACCCTCTTACCTTGGCTACAATCCAGATACTAACGTGCCCGCAGCAAGAGACCTTGAGAGTCATGACTGGGGGTTCCCAAGCAGCGGCGTGGTTCAACAAAACGCCGCTGCTTGGCAGTGCCGTGCTGCATAAAGTCAGCCTTATATACTTCAAAATATCATATCAAATAATATGCTGGGGTCATGAGGTGCAAGGGCAGTTGCAACATATACACATGTTTGACAAAAAAATTGTTTTGACAAATTTTCATTAATAAAAATCAGATAAATGAAAAGTTTGACACACCATTGGGCACAAAATATGTTATTAATTAACTTATGTGAAGCACACTATTCCATCTCTTCAAGTGTTTGACCTATGCACATTTTTGTGATACTGCGTCAACATTGGGCCAGGTGCGTCAACATAGGGCATTGCAAGAAGTGTTGACGCACCAGGTTCCCCCCCTTCAATGAAAAAAAGTCCCAAGATATTTTCATGAATATATTTGAAAAGATGACCAATTTTCTGGTTGTTTAGGTCTATATCCAACGTTCTTGGCCTTAGGACCTGACATCACAAATTTTTTGGAAATGAAAAGTATTGAAAAAGTGCGTCAACATTGGGCCCCTTACCATACTGGCAACTTACAGGTTTCATAGGAGGCAACTTTATGCATGAATTTAAATTAAAGTTGGCTAGGTATCTCTCTACTACAGTGCTATTTGACTTACTTGAATTTTCTCCCAGTAAGGAGAAGATACCTTTGCTTCCTTTTGAGTAAGTCCAGATAATTAAAATTGCAAAGATAGTTGAAGCTCCAAATCCTGTGATTGTTTTAAAAAAGCTGTTTGTCCATCCTTTGAATTTAGCAATGAAGAGTTGGAAGAAGCAAGTGATGAACCCCAAGACACAGGAAAATAACTGCCTACACTTTACCAAACATGGATTTATTTTAGCTGTCAACTTCAGCATTTGGAATCGAATTTTTTTCCGTGTCCCCTGAACAGGAGTAGCTCTCTTAGGAGGTGGAGGTGGAGCTGGGGGAATCTCTCCTAGCTGTGGTATTGCCATAACTTAACAGGGAAAACAGAACTGGATACCTATAGAACAGGATTGGATAATATTAGACTAGATAAGTTTCTGTGATTCAGACTTGGCTATTTGATTTCTAAAAAATAAATACATAATTTGGGCTACCCTCCTTGATTGCTCACAGTGGTGGCCTCACAACTGCCCAACACACCAGCAAGGTCAGAGTGCATAGCAGAACAGGAGGTCACAATCTACAGCATGGCAGAACAGGAGGCAACAATCTATAGCATGGTAGAACAGGAGGCAACAATCTACAGCATAGCAGAACAGGAGGTAACAATCTACAGCATGGCAGAACCACAGGAGTATGGCTAAATAATATATATACCAAGCAATTTGGAAATTTGTGATTCAAGACAACCAACAATAAAACAATTGTGAGTTGGTCATAAACTGTTATAAAAAAATACCATAACCATACCCAGTCTAGTAACCACATAATGTATTGGAGGATTTTGTGTTGTGATTCAGAGGGTTACAATATATCCATTCTGTTATAGAGGTCACCAGATGGCAGGCCACTGGGACAACAGTGCAAACTTGTGGTGCCCTGCTGCTCAGGGGATTCATTTGTCTCTCGTTTCTGCAGCCACACAGATCAGTGAGGAGCAACAGAGCTTGTTAAGGCCAACACAGCCATGTGCGCCAGTAAAACATGAGAACAGTAATGTAAACAGAGGTTTAGGAACTGAAATTAGTTCACATTGGTGGCTATCATATCAACAGACAACATGTATCACTTGAATATAAAAAAAGTGTCACAGTACAAAAAAATGAGAGCTAAAACAGCAAACTGCACAGCACAGCCTACTGTGCAACTAAGAGATGTTTAGCAAAACAAACATTGTGGATGTGTGTCTTCCCAGGGTCTAAGCTTGCCTGGAGGCAGACCGGGATGAGCTTTCTTTTGGCTCACCTGTGCTGCGTGTGGCCGCGGTGGTGACTCAGAGACGGGTGATGAGGCGGTGTCGCCGGTGTCTTCTCTCTTCGCATTGCTGGATGCTACAGAGGATGACAAGGATCTGCATTGCTTGCCTTTGCAGCCGTCCGGTAGTGTCTGCGGTGCTGGTGTGGGATGCGCAGATGCTGGGGGGCCTGGTGCATCTAGGCGTGTCAGTGTTGGGGGCGACTCTGTTCACTCCGGTGGTTCTGGTGTTGGTGCGCGCTGTTCCTTCTGTGACCGGATCGTTGGTGGCGTCTCGATTGGATGTTTCTTGTGTGGATATAAGTTTCATGCAGATCCGGCATGTGTTGGGATTGACAAGGGCGTCATTGATTGTGTGTGTAGGGAGGGAGGGAATGCTGTGAAGTATTTTTGGTACAGGTGCAGGAGTGGGTCCAGGGTGGTGCCTGGTGTTGGTGGTGGAAGTAAGTCGGATCTTCTGTCAGATTTGATCAGCTGCTTGCTGCTGTGGGCTCAATCTCTAGGGGGCTGTCTGAAGTTTCTGATAGGTTGGATGCAATGTCTGCTGCGGGAGGTGTTTCTGCTGTTGTGAGGGGTGCTGAGTTGTCTGTGAGGGAAGTGGAGTTGATGATTGAGGAGAGAGTAGCTAGGTCTGCTGCTGTGTGTGGTGGAGTCAGTGGCAGCCTATCTGCAGAAGATGTGATCTCATCTTTGTATCTCACCTTTGCAGCCCCCCACAGCCCCGCCAACAGGGCATGCAGGCATGGGAGGCAGTACACCTCAGCGCGCCAGCAATCAAAATGAACAGCACGGTACAAGCACTGCAGCAGGACGCTGGTCGGAATGAGCACAATAGGTCCAAAGAGAACAAAACCATGAAGACAGTCAACAACCGCACACAACCGTCGACAACAAAAACAAAGCAACAACATTACATCAATTTTAGTCTAGCAAAACTCATACAACACTGCCCCCAATTCCTCCGCCAGGGCCCTCTTGAAGCCGCAAAGTGAATCACACTGCACCACATCAGCGGGCAGCCGGTTCCAAATCTGCACACAGCGAGAATAAAAGAATCTCCGTTTATAGTCTGTCTGACAGCAAGGAACCACCAGCTTGAAAGGATGCCCACCTGTGCCAACATCTGGAGCTCCTCAAACAGAGTAGACAAACCTGAATCAACAGAACAATGAAAAATCTTCCAACACTTCACAAGATCAGAACGCAACAACCTCCCCCTCACAGAAAACAACTGCATTGCTTTGAGCGGCTCACCATAGTCCACTCCACCCAGACCATCAATCTCCTTGGTCGTCCACCTCCTCTGCACTGACTCCAACAGTCTAAGATCCCCATGAGAAGTAGTCCAAGATGGGTCTATAATAAGAGTAATAAATAAAGAGACCATGAAAACAGGACTCCTATTGACAGTAGAGCGGAGCAGACTGGTCGCCAGAGTGGAAGCCTTTCTTTCAACACTCCTCACGTGGAGATGGAATCACAGCCTTGAGTCAACAAGCACTCCCAAGTCCCTGAAGGAATTGACAAGCTCAAGTACAACACCATTCAGATAATAAGCAGTTCTATTGTCAATCTGCTCCAATTCAAGACGGCCCCTGTAAAAACGCATAAAGACACACTTGTCAATGTTCAACAAGAGATTCCATAACAATGAAAGAGACTGCAACAAATTCAGATCCCTCTGTAAGGAAGACACACCTAGGCGAACTGCCTGTACATCGCACGGGAAACTCAAATAAAGTTTGAAGTTGTCAGCAAAGGCCTTCCACTCACAAGCCACACCTGCTGCAACATGATTGACATATAGCAGGAACAAGAGCAGACCCAGCACAGAACCCTGGGGCACGCCACTTGTCACCTCTCGGAAGTCACTGACAACTCCCCCCACAGAAACACACATTCGCCTTCCCATCAGAAAATTACAAATCCAATCTAACCGTCCATCCGGAATACCCACACATCTCAGTTTGTCCAACAAAACCGAGTGACTGACCGCATCGAACGCTTTAGAGAAATCCAGAAAGACCACATCAACAACCATCCCTTCATCTACCCTATCAGCAACCTCACCATAAGTGAGCAAAAGTTGGTCTTCAGTGCTCCTTCCAACCCTGAAACCGAATTGGCCCTCAGACTAAATGCCAGAATTTTCCAGAAAAGACACCAACTGTGACACAATAACCTGCTTGAGCACCTTACAGCAAACAGAAGCGAGACTCACAGGTCGGTAATTGAGAGGGTTACTTCTTGAACCAGACTTGAATATAGGAACAACACAAGATTCCTTCCAGGCCTTCGGTAAAACTCCCAGGTCCAATGATTTTGCAAAAATCAGAGACAAGGGCAATGACAGATGCCAAGAACATGACTTCAAAACACCAGGGTGAATGCCATCAGGTCCAGGGGCAGAAGACGAGTTTAAACCAGCCAGAACCTGGGAAGCTAACAGCCTAGTCACACAAATCCCACTGAATTTCCCAGGAAAAAACTGATGTGGGGAAGGGCTGGCAGGATCAGCATTCACAAAAACAGACAAAAAAAAAAGAGTCTACAAACAGCTGACTCATGTCTCTCTGACCAGCAACAACCTCACCAGATGGAAGCTTCAGAGAATCAACAGAAGGACAGCACTTCTTTCTTCCTTTGATATAGGAGTGAAACATCTTGGGAGTAACAGAGAAGTTGTCTGCTAATTTCTGCTCATACAGACACTAGCTGTGGCCGAAGCCAACACCTCCTCATGCCGCCTACCAAGCTCCCCCCCTCAAAAGCTTATACTGCGCTCAAGCCTTAGTTCTACTGGTCATCAGTTCCCGAGGAGGGCCCCGCAACCAGCAAGCAGTCTGGAGTGGGAACAAACCTGTCCACAAGAGAATGGACAATTGTCTGAAACAAACTATAATTCTCCTCCACAGTGCCATACAAAAACTCGTAATGCCAGTCAACACCCTCTAAAACCTCTCTCATGCTCCTGTAATCACCACAAGACCACATAACTGATTTCAAATCAGGATCCCCTGCAACATCATTCATCTGAAAGATATACTCCACCAAGACAGGGGCATGGTGGCAGCCCGGAAGAGGAGGCAAAACTGCCACAGAAGACACCCGATCCTCTTCCGTAGTCAACACTAGATCAAGAATGCTACCCGAATCAACAAAAGTACCTTCCCTCACCCACTGAGTGAGTCCAAGCAGGACAAAACAATCAAGAAACTGGGAATCAACGGGAGTGATATAATTATTAAAAACGTCTGCAGACCAATCCAGTGAAGGCAAGTTAAAATCCCCAAGAACAACAACCTCTCTGCTAACACAAAACTCCATCCAGAATTCAATCAGTTTAGCATTCTCCTCAGCTGAGTAGGAGGGAGGGCGGTACGCGACCACAACCAAAAGATCATAGTCAAGAAGGGAAATGGCAGCAACATTGGGTAAAGTCACCTCAATTGGCACAAACTTCAAATTGTTAGCAACATATAAACTGACTCCATGCTTCTTCACCTCCTCCACCACATCCCCCCTCACCAGCTGAAACCCTGGCAAATCAACAAAGGATGAGGACACGGAAGAAGTCAACCACAACTCGCACACGCTCACCAACTGCATCTCCCACCACTGCACCATATGACCAACAAAAGGGACCTTATTCATCAGAGAATTCAAATTGACACAGCACAACCTCAGACAGGAGAAATCCATCTGCAAAGACCGACTAGCTAGTTTAAAGCACTGCCTCCGCGGCCCCTCGGGAT
>SDVV010043988.1:0-10199 GCA_016164225.1 Gammarus roeselii
ATGGAACTGGATAGGAAGGGCATGACTGATGACACTGGATAGGAAGGGCATGACCGACGGAACTGGGTAGGAAGGGCATAACTGATGGAACTGGATAGGAAGGGCATGACTGATGGAACTGGATGGGAAGGGCATGACTGATGGAACTGGATAGGAAGGGCATGACTGATGGAACTGGATAGGAAGGGCATGACTGATGACACTGGATAGGAAGGGCATGACCGACGGAACTGGGTAGGAAGGGCATAACTGATGGAACTGGATAGGAAGGGCATGACTGATGGAACTGGATGGGAAGGGCATGACTGATGGAACTGGATAGGAAGGGCATGACTGATGGAACTGGATAGGAAGGGCATGACTGATGACACTGGATAGGAAGGGCATGACCGACGGAACTGGGTAGGAAGGGCATAACTGATGGAACTGGATAGGAAGGGCATGACTGATGGAACTGGATGGGAAGGGCATGACTGATGGAACTGGATAGGAAGGGCATGACTGATGGAACTGGATAGGAAGGGCATGACTGCTGACACTAGATAGGAAGGGCATGACTGATGAAACTGGATAGGAAGGGCATGACTGATGGAACTGGATAGGAAGGGCATGACTGATGGAACTGGATAGGAAGGGCATGACTGCTGACAATAGATAGGAAAGGCATGACTGATGGAACTGGATAGGAAGGGCATGACTGATGGAACTGGATAGGAAGGGCATGACTGCTGGAACTGAATAGGAAGGGCATGACTGATAAAACTGGATAGGAAGAGCATGACTGATGGAATTGTATAGGAAGGGCAAAACTGATGGAGTTGGATGGGACGTGTTCCCATCGTTCCGGTCAATACGGGCCTACCTGTTCTCATTGTTCCAGCCAATAACGAAGGGCATCATTGTTGGAACTGATTAGGACATGTCAAAATAATTCCAGCCTAAATGGCATGACTGATGTAACTGGATAGGATGTGTCTGTATTATTCCAGCGAAAAAGGTCAGGGCAGATGGAACTGAATCGCTGCCATTCTGAGCAGTCAGAAATGCCACAACAATGGAACAGCTCAGGTGCTCTGACAATTAACAATTGACAATTCTAAATTCAGACCAGAGTTTCCTGCTGAAGTATTTCATACATTTTCAATTATTTTCAAACTGTTAGATAGGGTTTTTACAAGCTATTATTTTCATGGAAAATACGTAGTCCATATTATTTAGTACATGTATTATCAGAATTTCTATTTTATTGTTAAATTACACATTCTTTTGCCATGGCTGGCAGCATCTCTTCCCTCAAGATGTTTGTAATTCAGTTATTGCTTTCTGTAGATGTTATAGGAATTTTAAAGAAATTCTGAAAGACTTAGTGATTAAGAAAAAAAAGCTCCTCCAACAGTTAGAACCCAGATGTTCGGCATAGAAGCTACGTTTCACTCAGTGTGACTGCATTGAGGAATCAAATACTCCAATCGGGTAACTTTCTGAACTTATTTGTCAGCCGGGAAACTCTTGGTCTTCGGGGATCAAACTCCATAGCCCCATTGTTTGTCATACCCTAAAGCTCGTTACGTAACAACAGAAGTGTCAGCTGGAACGGCAGGGCGGCTCCAGCACACAACAAGAAGGCAGCTTCTGCATTTATAAAAGAGGACTTTTCCAGTATGGGGTAATCACCATCAGGATCGTAGGGAGAAATGCTTAGAAGACTACATGAAAAAACAACCCTCATCATCAATGAAAACTTGATCTAGAAAAAAAATGCAGGACGGTCACTGCCAAGTTTTAGGAAGAACATTTATTAAGTTAAGGTAGTTTGTGCACATAACTGCATCTGAATATCTTAGGAATGCGAACAACCGTGACTGTGGAATGGTAAACAGTATCATTGTTAACAGACACATAATACATCATTTTATACCCTGAAGCAATGATTACGCTCCTACGTGTATGCTTTAAATATTAAATAATACAAATTCGTTTGATGCGCAGGCAGCGGTTAATCTGCAGCGATGATAAGTAAACCACTTTGAAACAAGTCTCTAATTGTTTTCTGACTATTATATTTCACGTAATTAACTTCTTGATGAAGGCCGCTTCCATATATTTACCGTATTTTGATTATATTTAACAGATTGCACTGGACGAAGAAATTTAATTTGTATTAATTACTCAATATCTTGCAGTTAAGAATAGCAACGGAGTGCTTTTTTTTGGCTGATTTCATTATATAATATTAAATAAAAAATAAAATAATGTATGCAACTCCAAATGGCTACTCGTTCAAAAGTGAATAACGCCGCCAATACATACAATGTAGCATATTCAGTCCCGGCCTACTCAATGTTACACTTTTTTCATAATTCCAAATAATGTATGCACGTACATTACTCGATGTGTTTTTGAATGTCTTTCAAATGTCATTCACACAACATTAGACTTCTCTGTCCCCAGCGTTCTGGGTCTCGATAAATCAGTTCGTACAGTTGCATATCAACAACTCCATTGTTGCAATAACGTAGCAGATGCTTCCATAAATCGATCATTTTGCCGAATCGCGATGTTTAGTTCCTCTTCTGCAGGGCAAAAGGGTCAAACTGTTCTTACTTATAACCGTTTCGGGGCCTGCAGTTAATAGTCGAAAAAATCTCGTCTAGCGTACATCTGGGCATCCATTTTTAGTTAGGAATTGAGTTTATAAACCAAGTTATTTTCTTACTTGGAAACTTGGAGTTACTTCGCTGTAGTTCAGGTTACTGCGTTGCTAATGCTACTGCGTTGCTAATGCGGCGGCGGCGACATTTCCTTGTTGCCACCATATTAGCCAGGTGGAGCCCGTTTCAGCGTTGCGTTCGAGTAGATTGTTGTTTCCACAGTGAATGGTGTCCACTAACAAGTGGTTGATCAAATAAAACAGCTGAGGTGTTGTCCAATCGACTTCAGAACCTCATTTTTTTTCGCTGAGGCTCACAATTGCGACACATGTGTTATCTTACGTATTTCTAGCGACATTCGATTAAATAATTGAGGTGCCCGTCACGTGAAACTTTCAAATGCCAAAATTTGCATCTCACAGTCACCTGTCAGATCTGACGTTACAAAGTATCACATTATGTCAATCCTTGGCCTGTTTTCTTATCGTCACATCCATCATTATTTATTACTAACGTTGACTGAGTAGCCTTTCAGAATTTTTCCAGATGTTAATGACCATGAACACCCCAAACCGCATCTGAACTATTAAAACCTTAAGTCTTTCAATCTGTCATAATATTTCATTTACATTACCTGTTTATATTTTGAGTTGTGATCTATCTGGGCTTCTTCAAGTCTCTACTGATCATTTTGTTTTCGTGTGATCCAGAGAGAAGAGCAATAACCAATATTTGGTTGGATTAGTTGCTTTGAAAGAGTCAACAGTCTACTACCTTAGTATCGACGTTTGAAATTTGTTTATCGAATACAGAATTGTTGGCCTTCGAACACCTGAAATCAGGAAGGCTCTCTTATTATTCATGACTGCCTCATTTCTTCATGAATAAGTTATATCATTTTCTTAGTAACTTAAATTTCCTTTCGTATTCGTTGGATTGCAAGCGGTTTCCGCCAATTTCATGACTTCTTCTTTAGGAATCTTAGATCGTCTGCAAAGCAGGAGGCCGATAAATTTGGACATGTTTTGCTAAAATCAGTACCTGCTAAGGTTGAAACATTTACATTTTTCAAGAACATGTAATAATCATTCTCAACCTATACTCTACCAAAAATTGTAACTGTGTGAGGTCAAAAAGATAAGTTAATAAAATAATAGGCTTGTGAGCCTATACCTCCATTTGCCTACCTCCATTGATGGCATCAGGTGTCCATCGACCCCTGCTACAACATGTGTAGTATACTTTATAGTGCATGTTTGCATTGTTTCAAAAGAACAGTAGGGATTTCGTCTGGCCCAAGGCGCTATTGGACATGTTTTACCGGCAAAGTTTTGGGATCGAGGTGGTCTCAAGATTCGTCGTAGTACTCTTCTGGATTCTAAATACTCCCTCGTAATTCTCACTGAACAGTTCGCTTATTGCCTTGTTTTTGTTCACCATAGACAAAAGTGATAAATTAAAGGCTAGTAATAGTTTTTGAGGTGGAAGACTCGACTGCATAAGAAATTGCCAACTAAACAATTCCAATATTTTTCAGCCATAACTCTCTTTTTGGTATCAATTCTTGCTCGCTCATGTAAATCATTTCTTCGCTTTTTAATTGAAACGTCGGTGCCATTGCTACGTACGTAGGAGTTTCCTTCTTCGATAAGCTCACCGTTGTGTTGCTAGTAGGTCATGATAATTTTTCTCTTCGCATAATATATGTTTGTAATGGGTATTTTTGTTACTTGTGGCACATGTTGTGGACACACCTGCTAAAGTACAGTACCAAATGTCACCTTGACGGTCGTGGTCCTGGTTACCATAATGCTGATGATTGGTTCGCTGGGGCGACGGAGAAAAATTTATTGCAAGGTTTTGAAAACGCTGGTCATCAGGTATCGTACACAAGAATGATACCCTTCGCTTAGACCAACATAGTTGTAGTCGTGAGGTCACTGTGGATGGCTAGGATAGACATGTTCTCGTCATATCCCTGATTGTTATGTATGTGTGTAGGATAATAATCTGGCATCTGCTCTCCATCTTCCTTATGTTGATCATCCTGGTGATCCATAGTTTATATAGTTTTTTTCAGATATACAGCACATTCATAATTTATTTACCTGGATTGCACATGACTATGCATGACATTGAACACTTTTGGATGTTTTTTTTCTCCAGAGTTTATCACTTTTTCAGCCATACATTCCCAGTAAAATCAAATTGTTGCGACGCTTTGGGTGGGTGAAGAGCCATCTCCGTTCTTAATTCTCCATAACTCCGAAACAAACGTTTAATTAAATATGCCGTGTTTCAAGCTTCATACTGTGGGAGCCAAGTCTTGTCTTTATCTTTTCAGAATTTATTTGTTTCATTTGGCCCAGTTGGTTTTATATTGGTGCTAGACTGCCGAACCCTTTCTTTTCTTCGCAGTTGATGATCGCCAACCCGTCATTTGGTTTATAGAGCTATCGTCAGTACCCTGATATTTAGACGACCTCCCTGTGCCTTGTTCACCAGTGACCAAGTCAGTACCCTGGCCCCCAATTGTTCAGTCAAGACATTCGCTATTCACAACCTCTTCAGGACTCTGTCTGACAGGAATTTTACTGCTACAGTCATCCCCTAAACGGGAAGGGATGGGTTACAAGGAATACATCCTTGCCCCCCGATGCATTACTTACCTAGCTTTCGCATCTTTAGAAAGAGTACCACACTTGCTACAATACCATGTGAAGAATATTCCTTGCATGGGATAGTTGTGCACATCTTGTTGAAAGCAATCATTGCGTTGAACAAGTATCAATATGGTAGTACTAGGGCCGCTGCAGGTGTTGCACACACAAGCACTAAATTGTTGACCGAGGGCTTACATTTCCCTCCACATAATATCGTTCACTCATAAATCAGTGGAATAATTGTGATTCAATGTCTATGTCAGATAAACTCAAACCTTTAGCAATACTCGTACTTGTTAGGTACAATGAATCCACTTAACACGAGTTACAGTTTCATGTTGTCTTTCTTCGCGTCCTGCCCCGGCCCTTGCGTTGGTGCTGTGCACGACGCATCTCCCATCACCGTGTGAGATGGCGTACAACTCATAACCGGTCAAATGTAGCTTTGACACTTCCCTAGATTCAATTTGATAACAATACTTGGTATGCAGGTAATAGTGCTGCAACAACCTAGGATCTGCAATGGCGCATCATGCCGTCGTATTTGCAATCATTGGAGTAAAGTTAATTTGAGTACCTACAACTATAAAAAAATTCTCCTTGAGTCAAAATAGTGAACGAATATTCAAGAAAATACAAATATCATGGTTCTATAGCGAAACAATAATGTAGAGCCTAGATATGTGGCTTGAGCAGTTAAAAACTAAGAAACTCACAAAATTGTTGTAGAACATAGTTTAAATTCAACTTCCATGCAGAACTGATCAAGTTATCCGATAGCCGTGTGGGTTGTCTTGTGTCCATGCGAAAAAGGGCGGTAGACATTGATGTCAGGCTGATACAACAATATTGTACCAACTTCAGCTGGCTTGCCAACAATTCCTATACAACGGTAAAAATTCACCTGCCTAATCGAAGTGCATGTAACTAAATATTTTTGTGGATATGTATGCATAGACATACAAACGTTTCCCTTAGTTAGGAGGGGAGAGAGGTTAGGCAGACACACACAGAGGAAGGGTACCAATCTTTCGCCGCGTGACCGGCTTGTCCATGCCGAGGCTCGATCTCGCGATGGGCACAACCAGAGGCCGGCACTGCTGTCGGAAAGCTAACTTCTCAGACACGGCTGCCCCGAAACGTATACATACTTTAAATACAAGAAGAAAAGAAGCAGTGTCAGAAGTTGCTAGGTTGTGGAGGAGTCACGGGGCATGCGTGTTAATTGGGACACTCAACGATTTACGAAGCCGCTGCCCCGAGTTGAATATATTTCATGAACGATACAAAACTGGGTCAGATGTTAATCAAGTAATGCAGCACAATTTGTTATCATCTCAGATAAGCCTCGAGTTCATAATCTGTTTGTTAAAGTTAGCGTACGAAGAGTGACTTAGCAATTGTTACCAAGAATATGTGATGTGTAATAATAATTAGGGTTCACGGTTCCTGAAATCGAATAACATGGTCAACAGTGACAAAACTATGATGTCAGTTAACCGGTCTACGCGGATTTGCACATATAATTTCACCGGGTAGGACGCGATGCATGCAACCTTGACTCAACCGGTCCGTACGAGGGGTAAGTGCAGAAACGAGGGTGGGCGGGAGCGGAGGGTACCGGAACTGGTTTACCTCGGCCAGCCGGAATGATGTTAACGGGTTATATATTTACATAAGGTTATTAGCATTTCAATGCTTGTGGTGATATTGCAACATCGTTGCTTTCATAATGCACGTTCACTGCTGTCTCCTCTGAATGTTTTCGTGGTATTGATAAACATACATTTATAGGATTTTTATTGATAATAATTTATATGTATTATTTTTACATTAAAAAGCCTAAGTTTTCGGACACCTTCATGATGAATTTTCAACCTCGATATCATTTTCTACGTTGCTCGCTGTTGATAAATTTTACATCTGGCATAGTTTCAATTAGTTTATTGTTATTTTTATCCGAGTGTATTGATCAGTGCCCTTAGCGCTCTGTTGTACATATTACTGCAGTAACCCCCTTCATTCATTTTTTCTATGCTGTGAGATATCCGATGAAGGAAAATAGATCAAATATTTACAGGATGACTGAATCATTCCTAGAGAAGAATCACTTAAGAGTATATTTGACTCAATCGATGTTGTTTGCTAGGTTCGTAGCGGTGGGGGATTGGGATATTTTTGTATGTTTTGTTCATTTATCACTATATATTCTTTTGTAGGATTAGTGTGGTAACCCGGTTTGTACCGCCCTGAAGGTCGGATTGCAGGCAAGATTCTGTGTTTTCCATCTCTTTATTTCATATGTATATACTATCTATAGGATTACTATGGATTATCAGTATGATTATTGGTGAGTTTAGGTATGTATTGTGGGATGATGCAGCACCTACGGTCGAGAATCTATCTACCCCATATTGCATTACCTAGTTTTGAAACAGTTATCTCAGTGTTCCATTGACGCGTTTTTTTCCAATAACGAAAATACCTGAACGATATTGATTTACTTCAAGTTAAAATATTATGTTATATGTTCTCAGTAATGATCGATTGATTTATGAGGAATTGCCGCTGTTTTGTAATTTCGATCAGTTAACTCATACAGATTTAGACATTTTAGTGTATTTTAGGCTTGAAGCATCCATGTAGCGAGCTATTTCAGGCATAATTGCTTGGTTGTTGCATCATTGTGGTAGTTTTATATGCATATATGAAATTCTGTTACGATTAAATCGTGGTCACTCTAGTTAAAGAGATGTTAATTCAACCCTGTTATGGACTGATGTTGAGGCTAATTTCATTAAATTTTGTATATACTATACCGTATTTGCTATAGGTTTCAGTTACGTCGCCTGTATGTCTTGGTATCTTATACACATTTATTGTTTGTTTGATTACATGCTAGTTCATTCTCATTCATCACGTTTTCAATGTATATTTGGGTATGGTAGAGAATTAATCTTCTTGCTTTGATTTATCTCGTGAGTTTTAGTATAGGTCTTTCAGTTTTGTAGGTTCTTTGTTGAATTTCCATCTTCAATGCAATCTGTTGGTTATTTATACAATTTAGGATATATCACGTATACATCTCCATTATAGAACATCATTTCAGGTCTAATTTAGTTACATTTGTTCATTTATAGTGATTTATATATCTTCTTCCGTCCTGATACAAAATTTGACGTGGTTATTATAGATATAGAACAGACGATTTGTTTCAAATTTGGTCTTACTGTAAGGGTATTGTATATTTATTCTACGACCATTCTCCAATATTTAGAAGTAGTTAGACTGTCGTTTAGGCAAAAGCTCATTCTGTTTATGCTCGCTTGTGTAAATGGACCGATTTATTAGGATGGATACCGTCATGTAGTACAATTTTTATGTGAATGATAGCAGAGTAGAGAACCTTATTTAGCAATTTTTTTATTTATGTCCCTGATATGTTTTTTTTCCACGAGAATCATAGGAATGTATGTTTAAGAGGTGTAAGTCCGTACTGCATCTTTGTGGATTTTTCGTCATTGATCCCTTGCAAATGTGTAGTTTAACGTTTAGATGATAATTTTCTGGATCGATGGGTCCTAGTGTAGAGGTGGTTTATACACTTTGGTTGGCATTTTGGAGTTCATCCATGTTCATCGTGAATTATGTACGTTCTTGTAGACGTCGATCTTGAGTTTCATGGGTGTGTAGCGTTGTACTTAAGTCATCAGTAAACAGAACCCAAGCTTTTTATGGCCACACACACTCTCTGAGACTCATTCTTGACCACTGTGCATGTGTCTAGATTTTGGGTATGTCCAGGATATATCTTTGTTCGAGACTGTTCATAGACGATGGGTTAACAGATGCGAGGTACGTCTGTGGCATCGTATCATGACTGTAAGTTACCTCTAAATTTGTTATATATCAGTGGTATATTGCTGAGAAGTGACCTAGTAAAGCATTATAGAGTTCATTTTTATGACACAGCAGGCTTGGATTTATACTCCCAGAGGCATAGAATCAGTTAGGTCTAGGAATTTATTATAGATTTGAATGGTATGATAGTATAAAATAACATTTTTCACATTAACTCAGCGTTAAATGTCAGGTATTTTTTGATATGTTAGTATACGATCTTAGTCATGAACCAGATCACGTCGGATATTGGAGTACGGTTCATCATCCGGGTGCGGTAGGATACACCGTATATATTAATTAATCGTTGTTGTTTAGGGTAGTGTAGGGAATCTTATTTAGCTAGTTTTTAGATGTTGTGTATATTTTGATTTGATATCATAGGAATATATCAGTATTCGATATAAATTTGCCTATTTTCGTGGGTTGTTGGGTATAAAATACGCTTATTTGGATGAAATAATTCAAAAATTTGTTGTGTTCCCCCTCTCGACATTGGATTTGGGTCCGGTTCCATATTACCTTCGAGAACTATTCTACCGGATTTGTGTTGAGTGTCAGCGTTGAAATTCTTCATTAATTGAATGTACATCTCAATTATGTTATCCAATCGCAGGTCTTTGCTACATGCTTATTCCCGCAAGTCTTACTTATATAAATGTTTGTATTTCGTTTGCAGTTTAGCCACTTAGAAGTTTTTGATTAATTCAGGCTTTTGTTATGAGACTGCGTTCCCATTCAGAATATTTGACTTTTTGTCGACCATTCACCAGATTCACTTTAACATTTTCACTGGAGTTTTGTAATGATGGCCACAATCCTAACTCATTCTAACGTAAAATTACCAAGGATTGTATATTAACCCCCGTTTCATACCTTTGTTAGATATTTTTTTCATTTATTTAACCTTCATCCTTATCAAATCTATCCACTTGACCCTGTAGTTTTACCAATCTTTACCAGATTGTGTGCCTACATTTATATA
>SDVV010043989.1:0-10199 GCA_016164225.1 Gammarus roeselii
AGGTGGTGTTATCTAAGCCTCAGCGTTGGTGGGGTGGTGTTGACTAAGCCACAGCGTTGGTGAGGTGGTGTTTTCTAAGCCACAGCGTTGGTGAGGTGCTGTTTACTAAGCCACGGCGTTGGTGAGGTGGTGTTTACTAAGCCACATCGTTGGTGGGGTGGTGTTTACTAAGCCACAGCGTTTGTG
Source organism: Gammarus roeselii (assembly GCA_016164225.1). Classification (NCBI taxonomy): domain Eukaryota; kingdom Metazoa; phylum Arthropoda; class Malacostraca; order Amphipoda; family Gammaridae; genus Gammarus; species Gammarus roeselii. Next base: position 187 of record SDVV010043989.1, read on the forward strand.
GGTGGTGTTTACTAAGCCACAGCGTTGGTGGGGTGATGTTTACTAAGCTGCAGCGTTGGTGGGGTGATGTTTACTAAGCTGCAGCGTTGGTGAGGTAGTGTTCACTAAGTCACAGCGTTGGTGAGGTGGTGTTTACTAAGCCACAGCGTTGCTGAGGTGGTGTTTACTAGGCCACAGCGTTGGCTGGGTGGTGTTTACTAAGCCACAGCGTTTGTGAAGTGGTGTTTACTAAGCCCCAGCGTTGGTGGGGGTGGTGTTTACTAAGCCTCAGTGTTGGTGATGTGGAGTTTACTAAGCCACAGCGTTGGTGAGGAGGTGTTTACTAAGCCACAGCGTTGGTCAGGTGGTGTCTACTAAGCCACAGCGTTGGTGATGTGGTGTCTACTAATCCACAGCGTTGGCGAGGTGGTGTTTACTAAGCCACAGCGTTGGTGAGGTGGTGTCTACTAAGCCACAGCGTTGGTGAGGTGGTGTCTACTAAGCCACAGCGTTGGTGAGGTGGTGTCTACTAAGCCAGAGCGTTGGTGAGGTGGTGTCTACAAAGCCACAGCGTTGGTGAGTACGTAATGTAAACAACTCAAAGTCAAGTTAAAAAATACATTATGTTTTAGTTTAAATTATTTTTATTCCATTTCGCTACGGTTTAAAATGTAAATTTCCTTTGTTTCAGGAATTCATACAAATGTATATAAATACGATTGAAATGAATACAAATTTATTTGATGATCAAATCAATCAATTCAATTTATGGTTTGAAGGACAGAGCATTCAAATGGACGGGTCCTGTGGAGGTCTTTAAAATCCCAAAGTAAAATCAATGTCTAGGTAATTATGTTTCTTCTTTACCATGTGTTATTTTACTACAATACATCAACTTATTGGAAATTTTTGTCTATCATTATCAATTACGTCCCCCATTTAATAGATGACAAGTATATTTAGTCGTTGATGAGTGAAGAAGGGTACAGGACTGACTTAAGACAAACGACCAACAATATGTAATTCATTAGAGAGCATGTTTAAAGGAATATTCATACTAAATTCTATCAGAAATGATTTCAGTTTATGAAATTATGATAGAAATGGGTTAAATCGCACCTGTTGACAATAGCCAGTCGAGCCTGGCGCTTTAAAGTGTGAAGGAAGCAAAGACTTGCCAACGACTTGAAGGAGGAATGTACCATTTATCACACTCATCAGATAAACTATTCATACGTGTAGAACAGGTATTTTTATGACATAAAATATTTCATTTTTTTTATAAAATCTGTGTATAAGTAATAAAATTGTATAATTGAAACTGTACCTTTGTTTTAGCATCGCATTTCACCAGGACAGAGGTTGAGAAGGAGCAGCTCAGTGCTCAGTATAGGGCCCGTTTTGGAAGACCGGAGCCCCATAATAAGCACACTTGGAATCACTTCTATAGAGAATACGAGGGGTCCGAGCACTGCTCGATTTATCGTAAAGGTGGGTAATAAATGGAATGTTCATGGGATTTCGTTGGGTGTTTCTATTCTGAAGCTAATGTTCAACAAATAACGTGTTATTGCTGTAAAAATAAATTTTAATTGCTCAGAGTGGGGCTCCTTCTTCCTCCAGTAATCTTTTCTTGATCTCATGCTCCAACTTTAGTATTTTGAACAAATTTGCGCAAAATAGACGAGATATTAAATCGGATAGTAAAAAATTTGTGAATAGTTTTATGCATGTTTTTTGAAGGGACGGAATTAAGGCGCTTAAATTGACATCTTTAACCTTGAGCACTAAGCTCATCGTACAGAGGAGCATTTAATTGACCGGGTACGGTGTCTCCCACTACGCATCGCGGAAATTTAAAATAACAAGTTTCCATGAACATTTCAATTCCTTTAATGATTATGCTTCGAAAAATATATACCGTACAACAAATTACTCACATATAAAGTGAATAACTAAAACAATAGATTATTATTTGGTCAAGGTAAAACATGAAAGAATTTTGTTCCAGGATTGCACACGCTCGAGTCAACCCTTCATGGAGAATGCTCCACAACAATGACAAAGTCTGGCAATTGGTAGAAAGGACGGGGCGGCGTCCTCGATCATTGAGAGGGAAAGGACCGTAAGCTGATTGTGAGTAAACAATTGTTTTTGTGTGGAAAATGATCGATTCTACGACGTTCGGTTCACAAAGGCGATCTTTCGAATAAACTATTCTAAGCGGACTAGACTGAAATTAATGTTTGGTTCTGTTTTACCAAAATAAAATATATTTATTGCACAAATTGTAATTTTATTCAATAAATGCTAGAATTAACCATCGTTGACTGGAGCAAATTTTGAAGGGCTTCGGTGGACAAGAATGGGCTTTGAGTATTTAATAACAATTACGTGCATCGACAAGCCTGTGTTCAATAGATGCCTATTTTTTATGTTTAATTTATGATGCAGAAATGATTCATTTATTGCCGTCATTGATTGTGATGCTGCATTCCACAATATTGATGGTATTACAGCAGGTTAAATCAATATATTTTACTGACACCAAGACCAATATGTTGTGTTAAGAACCGAAGCACTAAAATAAGCTCAGAGCCCCAGTAAAAAATTGCAATAGTGTTTTATATGAGCACCAATAATTAACCCAATATTTTTATGTCATTATTGAATGATGCATATCACCACTGAAAAATGTATGGTTCTATAAAAAAAAATGCAAACGGAAAACGTATTACCTCTGTTCAATTTTGCTACCCATCGAAGATTCTAACATCAAAATTGCATCGCGAATAGTCAAGGTTTAAAACATGTACGTTATGTCGAAAGCGAACATCACACCAACGCTAAATTGTTATGTACGTTATTGATACCTGTCACTTATTATCACTGTCCCTTAGACCAGAAGAAGTCTCATAAACAACTTTCGTCGATTCAGTGCCAAAATTGCAGTGTTGGTGTGAGCGCGAGAAGAGCATGATCTGTGACACGCTTAAAGTACAGCAAACTCAACATGTTCATGTTTACTATCTACATTTGCCAAATAGCACAGAGCATGCACAATGAGATACAACAAATTGATTGATGAACAAATGGTCCACTTAATTATCTTGGGTAACATGAAAGAGTGACCGGGAACACGGTCAACACGCAGTAACCGGCATCTCAGGAGCGACGCGCGGCACCACCTTCCGCAACACCTTAACCCACTCGACTGACCTCAACAGTACTTGCGCCGCTTTATATATGGCATCCCGCCACACTGACCTGCCACTAGGGTCTCGCCTCTTATGGCACACTGATCACACACTGACCCGCCAAACTGGAAGGATAGAAATGACACTGAAATAGCAAAAGCGTGATAATTTGAAACGCAACAATATTCATTATACTGCATGCTAGTCAACAATTCAATAGGTATAAAAACTAAATCAATATTATTCCGCACTGAAAGGACATGAACCAAAACCCTCATGGGAAGAAAATAACATATTTCAAAGATTTGCCACAGTCAATACTGCATACACCTGCCACCATGAGGCGACCTAACTTCAGCACCCTGATTATCCCAAGTGACCAGCCAGGCGTATACGCAACAAAGTTGTATACACAGTTACGCTTCTGTAAAGCAATATAATGGATTACCGTTTGACCCAATCCACCATGGCCCCGCCACAATGAGGACGTCCGTGTTTCCATTAATAAACTTAAATATAGACAAGAGTTATAAAGGTTCGTGGACAGTTTTTCCGTGGTTTTCAATAGACGATGAAGCATTTCGAAATGTCGGGTAATAATACTATATATTTGCAATGACCGAGGGTAGGCGCTCGTGTTTGCCACGGCCATGAAGCGTCCACAGGCGGCGCCCCATACCACATGAACCGAGCAGGTGCCATATAACTATCACCAACCAATGGAGCCAATAGACAATATATAGGGTACGTTAGAGATGTTTGACGCTGTCACTTTATTTGGTCATGTTTGCTGCACGTACTGGTCATTCGAGGCATGTTTGTTCAGAGTATCTCCCTAATAGACACTTATTTCTAGTTGATTAGTTGTAATGTCAACGGTCAATAGCCAAGAGCAGAGGGCGGTCCAAGAATAAACCGGATATGACTTGGAAGACATGTTTTTATAGTTAGTTATAGGATCTTGATAGAACTCGATAGAATGTGCTCGTGGTTAGCGCTTCTTGGATCGTTGTCATTTATCATTCATTGCCATTATGGGTGACGTGCTGGCAAACAACAATTTGTTCACGAGGGAATATAAACAGATGTATTGTCTACACATACGCACCACACTCAACTATTTAATCTTACATATTTTTTAAAGCTGCATGTCACGTTATCACAGCTCCCACTCGTTCACTAAATACACCACAACCCCAGCTCCACCCCACCTACCTTACCGGCAGGGGGAGTCATCCCCGAGCCCCCGCCGGTGTTGTAGCCGATACCGTCATCCCTGACGCGTTCTGTCGCCCCTTCCCCTCTAAAGCAATATTGGCTTTTCCAATCCTGCTCCCTAAATAGCCTTTTGTGAACAGACGACGGACGATTGCCGGTGAGACGAAGACGAAGGCGGTGCCGCACTGCCCCGCCAGGGGCGAAAGCGGTGCCGCACTGCCCCGCCAGGGGCGAAGGATGTGCCGCACTGCCCCGCCAGGGGCGAAGGATGTGCCGAACTGCCCCGCCAGGGGCGAAGGATGTGCCGTACTGCCCTGCCAGAGACGAATGCTGTGCCGTACTGCCCCGCCAGGGGCGAAGGATGTGCCACATTCCCCTGCCAGAGACGAAGGGTGTGTCGTACTGCCCTGCCAGGGGCGAAGGATGTGCGTACTGCCCTGCCAGAGACGAATGCTGTGCCGTACTGCCCCGGCAGGGGCGAAGGATGTGCCGTACTATCCTGCCAGAGACGAAGGCGGCGCCGCACTGCCCCGCCAGTGGCGAAGGATGTACCGTACTCCCCTACCAGAGATAAAAGATGTGCCGCCAGAGACGAATGTTGTGCCGTACTGCCCTGCCAGAGACAAATGCTGTGCCGTACTGCCCTGCCAGAGACGAATGATGTGCCGTAATGTCCTGCCAGAGACAAAGGCTGTGCTGCACTGCTCTGCCAGAGACGAATGCTGTGCCATACTGCCCGGCCAGGGGCGAAGGATGTGCCGTACTCCCCTGCCAGAGACAAAGGATGTGCCGTACTGCCCTGCCAGAGACGAAGGCTGTGCTGCACTACCCTGCCAGAGACGAGTACTGTGCTGTACTGCCTTGCCAGAGACGAAGGCTGTGCTGGACTACCCTGCCAGAGACGAAGGCTGTGCTGCACTACCCGGCCAGAGACGAAAGCTGTGCCATTCTGCACTGCCAGAGACGAAGGATTTGCCGTACTGCCCTGCCAGAGACGAATGCTGTGCTGTACTGCCCCGCCAGGGGCGATGGATGTGCCAAATACCCCTGCCAGAGACAAAGAATGTGTCGTACTGCCCTGCCAGAGACGAAGGCTGTGCTAGACTGCCCTGACAGAGACGAAGGATGTGCTGCACTACCCTGCCAGAGACGAATAATGTACCGTACTGATCTGCCAGAGACGAAGGATGTGCTGGACTGCCTTGCCAGAGATGGAGGCTGTGATGCACTACCCGGTCAGAGACGAAAGCTGTGCCATACTGCCCTGCCAGAGACGGGAGCTGTACTACACTGCCCGGCCTGAGAGGAAAGCTATGCCGTACTGCCCCGCTAGAGGCGAAGGCTGTGCCATACAGCCCTGCCAGAGACAAATGCTGTGCCGTACAGCCCTGCCAGAGACAAAGGCTGTACTGGACTGCCCTGCCAAAGACGAAGGCTGTGCTGCACTACCCGGCCAAAGACGAAAGCTGTGTCATACTGCCCTGCTAGAGACAAAGGCTGTGCTGGACTGCCCTGCCAAAGACGAAGGTTGTGCTGCACTACCCGGTCAAAGACGAAAGCTGTGTCATACTGCCCTGCCAGAGACAAAGGCTGTGCTGGACTGCCCTGCCAAAGACGAAGGTTGTGCTGCACTACCCGGTCAAAGATGAAAGCCGTGCTATACTGCCATGCCAGAGACGGAGGCTGTATTGCACTGCCCGGCCAGAGACGAAGGCTGTGCCGTATTGCCCTGCTAAAGGCAAATGCTGTGCCGTACAGCTCTGCCAGAGACGAAGGCTGTTCGGTACTGCTCTGCTAGAGACGAAGGCTGTGCTGCACTGCTCTGCCAAAGACAAAGGCTGAGCTGCACTGCCCTACCAGGGACGAAGGTTGTACCGCACTGCTCTGCCAGGGACGAAGGCTGTACCACACTGCCCTCCTAGGAACGATATCTGTGCCGAATTGCCCTGCAAGAAATTAAGGCTGTGCCGTACTGCCCTACCAGGGACGTAGGCTATGCTGCACTGCCCTACCGGAGGTAAAACCTGTGCCACACTACCCTGTCATGAACGAAGGCTGTGCCGCACTGCCCTGCAAGGATCAAAAGCTGTGCCGCACTACCCTGCCAGCAGTGAAGGCTAGGCCGCACTGCCTGCTGGGGATGACGGTTGCGCTGCACTAACCTGCCAGGAGCAAATGCTGTGCCGCATTGCCCTGCCATAAACGAAGGCTGTGCTGCACTGCTCTGCTAGAGTACATGGCTTAGTCGCACTGCCTGCCCTGCAAGAGATGAAGGCTGTGCCACGCTGCCCTGCCAGAGGCGAATTCTCTGCCGCAATGCCTTGCTAGGGACTAAAGCTATACCGCACTGCCCTTCAAGAGACGGAGACTGTGCCGCACTGCTCTGCCAGAGATTAAGGGTGTGCTGCACTGCGCTGCCAGAGGCGAGAGCTGTACCGCACTGCTCTGCCAGAGACGAATGCCGTACCGCACTACCCTGCCAAAGGCGAAGTCTGTGCCGCACTACCCTGCCAGAGGCGAAGTCTGTGCCGCACTACCCTGCCAGAGGCGAAGTCTGTGCCGCACTCCCCTGCCTAAGACAAATGCTGTGCTGCACTACCCTGCCAGGGACGAAAGCTGTACAGCCCTTACCCTGACAGGGTTGGGAGGCTGTCTGCTCTGCATTGCACGATCAACGCAGGGAGAAGAATGGGAAGAGCGCTCTGAACGCAAATATTTTGGACGGATCGAAAGGTAATAGTCAATAACGATGTAACTGAATACAGCACCTGCACGGACTGTTCCTTGATCGGTATGCAGATGCAATACATCACTGTTAGAATAGCAGGCTTTTAGGTTAGCTTGAATGCGACGTACAAAACTGATCCCATTTTAGTGCGTGTCCTGCATGGCTTATCTCAATGGCGTGTGCGGATTAGCTGATACAGATGTATTGCAACATTTAAAGACATGGTTTACCCCGGGTATGTTTACGTACCTTACAATGAAGAGTTCTGTCTTCAGCTGCATCTACCACAAGAAAACGTCAGCTATTTAATTAATAAGGGTTTGGTAAATTATTGCACCTTCATTGTTCTGATGTGTGACTAGGATTCTACGTCAGCCAACCTGGTACCCAAAAATTCAAAATTTTCGGAAGAAAAATGATACGATCTTCCAAAATAATTACTTGGCCTTTGCTTGGATTTTCGAAACTTGAGATGAAAGACAAATACTGGTACAGAGGCAATACTGGCACAGAGGAAATACTGACACAGAGGTAATACTGGCACAGAGGCAATACTGACACAGGCAATACTGGCACAGAGGCAATACTGGCACAGAGGCAATGCTGCCACAGTGGCAATACTGGCACAGAGGCAATACTGCCACAGAGGCAATACTGGCACAGAGGCAATACTGGCACAGAGGCAATACTGGCACAGAGGCAATACTGGCGCAGAGGCAATACTGGCACAGAGGCAATACTGGCACAGAGGCAATACTGACACAGAGGCAATACTGTCACAGAGGCAATACTGGCACAGAGGCAATACTGACACAGAGGCAATACTGACACAGTGGCAATTCTGACACAGAGGCAATACTGGCACAGAGGCAATACTGGCATGGAGGCGATACTGACACAGAGGCAATACTGGCACAGATGCAATACTGGCACAGAGGCAATACTGGCACAGAGGCAATACTGACACAGAGGCAATACTGGCACAGAGGCAATACTGGCACAGAGGCAATACTGGCACAGAGGCAATACTGACACAGAGGCAATACTGGCACAGAGGAAATACTGACACAGAGGCAATACTGGCACAGAGGCAATAGTGGCACAGAGGCAATACTAGCACAGAGGCAATACTGACACAGAGGCAATACTAGCACAGAGGCAATACTGGCACAGAGGCAATACTGACACAGAGGCAATACTGACACAGAGGCAATGCTGACACAGAGGCAATACTGACATGGAGGCAATACTAGCACAGAGGCAATACTGACACAGAGGCAAAACTGGCACAGAGGCAATACTGGCACAGAGGCAATACTGGCACAGAGGCAATTCTGGCACAGAGGCAATACTGACACAGAGGTAATACTGGCACAGAGGCAATACTGACACAGAGGCAATACTGGCACAGAGGCAATTCTGGCACAGATGCAATACTGACACAGAGGCAATACTGGCACAGAGGCAATACTGACACAGAGGCAATACTGGCACAGAGGCAATACTGGCACAGAGGTAATACTGGCACAGAGGAAATACTGGCACAGAGGCAATACTGGCACAGAAGCAATACTGGCACAGAGGCAATACTGGCACGGAGGCAATACTGGCACAGAGGCAATACTGACAAAGAGGCAATACAGATGCAACAGACAAAAAAGCACAAAGAGAAATAAAATCGATGGCGATAAAATTACGAGAGCTCCTTTGAATTCAGTTTTAACGTTCATCGCGGAACGTCTCGTCGTTATACCATTTTTATTCCTCATTGTGTTAGCTGCTTGATCACTACTCCTCTTGACATCGATCGTGTAGATGATATCTGTCACACAGTCACTATTGACCGGTATAACTATGTTGTTGGTGTTTAATTTGAATTTGACGTAAACAGGTGTTTGATTTCATATGTGCCTGCGCAAACATGTGTAATATGCATTTGTTTGTACACTTTCTAAGATGAAATTAACCGGTAGGTTTGCTTCTCATACGCAAGGTTCGGTTGAACGCGGAAAAAAGTGTGTGATTGGATGCGTTGCCGCTGAAATCAGAGGCAAAGAAAGAAAGGAACGGATTGAGACTCAGTAGAGCATCTCTCACATGGAGCGTTTAAACACAATTAGCTTAACCTCATCTCTGACAAGTTCGCTGTCCTAGCTCCACCGTCTCATCTCTGACAAGTTCGCTGTCCTAGCTCCACCGTCTCATCTCTGACAAGTTCGCTGTCCTAGCTCCACCGTTGCCACAAGTTCTCAATGTCCCAACTCCTGCTGTTTCCACTCAAGGCTATGCCTTTTCATCTGTGAAATCAATATTTTCATCTGCTATCTCCTCCCCAACCACACTCGTGCTCCAGTCTTATCCTTGGGGCGTCGCATTTCTTGTCAATGCTCTCCAATTGCAAACAATCCCCTCCCATGCCCCCCTCCCCACCTTCCCCCCTCTTCCCATCACCATTATCAGAAAGCAGGTCTTCGCTGGATTGTTAGTCCCCTAATTGACACGAGGACAGCGCTATAATGTTGGCCTGCTGTCCCCGCCCTCATCACCGCCCGCTACAGCACTGCGGGGCGATGGTCGGCACTGTTCGCCCAGCGCCCTCATCACCGCCCGCTACAGCACTACGGGGCGATGGTCGGCACTGTTCGCCCAGCGCCCTCATTACCGCCCGCAACAGCACTACGGGACGATGGTCGGCACTGTTCGCCCAGCGCCCTCATTACCGCCCGCTACAGCACTACGGGGCGATGGTTGGCACTGTTCGCCCAGGGCCCTCATTACCGCCCGCTACAGCACTACGGGGCGATGGTCGGCACTGTTCGCCCGGCGCCCTCATCACCGCCCGCTACAGCACTACGGGGCGATGGTCGGCACTGCTCGCCCAGCGCCCTCAT
>SDVV010043990.1:0-10199 GCA_016164225.1 Gammarus roeselii
TATATCCAAATTTAATATTCAGATATTCTTCAAATCTTCAATGCAACACAGTAATAGTGCAGGAAAAAGGGAAGAACTGAAGCACGATTATGACTGTTGTTGAGATGTGGTGACGTAAAATTACCATGTGTTCCAACTTGTAACTAATAATGGCCACAACAGGCACAACAAGTGAAAGTCTTGTAAGCATTATGGACAAAAAGTAATGATTCCAACATCGACTAGGACAAGTGTCTCGGAATTTGGTCATGATCTCAGGTGTGCTGGGAGACGCCTCCTCCAAGCTAGGAGAAGGTGGCTTCGTGTCTATTGATATCCAGGTCTTCATCGCGAGGACTCACTAATCCTGCCATGCATAGTGGTTAGTGCTACTCTCTAAGAAGAATCAGAACAAGAAAATACAATTTAATCGGAACAAGAAAGTATTATTTGATCGGAAGATGAATATGTTCAAACTGAAAGTAAAAGGTCTAGCAGCGGTTGGCGAGTTATCTATCACACAGGTGCTGTAGTCGTCTCATTCATCCTCTTCAGCCACAGAAGATCCAACAACCAGGAGCGAAGATTAGTAACTTTCAGACACCGAATTTCCGCTTCAATCGCCTGGAAGGAACCTATCCTCTCATGCAAATAACACTGATGCACCTTCAGGTACACAATTCCGTCTCTGAAGCCCCTGTACAGGATGTCCCCTCCGTCTTCTTGCACGGTGGGGCGTATACGAGTGTCCAGGAGCTCTTGGATCATGGCTACGGTCTCCTCGTCTGCGTCACTTGAGCCGCCTGGTGGGAAGATAATGCCTTTAGGTCTTAACGATCACGACAAAGGGACTGTCATCCATGACAAAATGAGCGCTGATTAAACGACCCAGAACAGACAGAACAAAGTGAGTGCTGCAGGATTATCCAAGACCAAGAAGAGAAGGAAAGACGGCGCTTTACGTTCAGAATAAAGACTGTGCATCACAATTTGAAAAGCAAAATTCAATTTGTGTTGTGGTAGCAGAGAATGGTGGACTTCACTACATGCAGAATTTTTATATGAACGACGCGCTTTTTAATGTTAAATACACAGCGACGAATTTACAAATGCAAGGATCATTATCGAGAACCCAAAATATTTCAACAATGTTTCCAGTTAATTCAGTTGTTGTAAGATTGGTAGCCTTGCAACAAGAGGAAAATAAACCTCACTTTTTGTTTCTGCAAATTTGCCAGATTAAATAAACCAATTACTAGAGAATACTGCTACCGGTCAATGAAGTTGTTCTGGAAAGAGGTTAAGAGGGTGAGAAAAGGTGAGATCGGAGAGGAGGAGGCGGTGAAAGATGAAAACGGCCAGTTGTTGACGGAAAGTGGTGGCGGTGGTGGTGGTGTAAGGAAAAGGTGGGCCGATTATTTTATATGATTGTTGATTGTCGAGGATGACATAGTTGATGTGGGTGGTGGTGCGCGTATGCCAGTTTTTGGAGAGAGACTTGTTACGGACATTACTAGGGGAGAGGTGCAGGAGGCGGTGGACGTGATGAAAGGAGGGAAACCCCTGAATTGGAAGGCGTTGCGAGAGTGGCTGAAAAAGGGTGGAACAACGATTGTCCAATGGTCGGTGAGGCTACTGAACATTTGTTTAGTGACGGGCGTGGTACAGATTTGAGTGCCAGAGCGCCTGCATTGTAGCGCTGTATGAGGGCAAAGGAGACAAATGAATGCTGCAACTCAAGAGGTATCCGTTTGTTATGTTTGGTCGGTCATTTGTATGGGAGAGTGCTGATCAAAAGGATTAGAGAATGTACGGATTGCGAAATTGGAGAGGAACAGTGTAACTTTAGGAGTGGTAGAGGGTGTGCCGATCAGATTTGTGCAGTGAGACAGGTCTGTGAGAAGTGCCTTGCGAAAGGGAAAGGATGTGTTCTGGGCCTTCATGGATCTGGACAAGGCATACGACAGGATTGACATGAAAGCGCTGTGGAGGGTGTTCCGTTTGCATGGAGTGGGCGGACATTTGTTGAAAGCGGTGCAGAGTTTCTATGTCGGCAGCCATGCATGTATCAGAGTGGGAAGCGAGGCGAGTGATTGGTTCAGAGTGAAAGTGGGGCTGAGACAAGGCTGCGTGATGTATCCCTGGCTGTTCTATCTCTACAAGGATGGAGTGGTCAGGGAGGTGAACGTGAGGGTGCTGGCTCTTGGCTTGGAACTGTTGGAAACGAATAGGCTGAGTTGGCAGTTGAGCCAGTTGCTGTTTGCGGATGATGCAGCGCTGGTGGCGGATCCAGAGGAGAAGCTATGTAGGCTAGTGCTTGAGTTTGATGGAGTGAGTGAGAGGGTAATAGTAAAGTAATGAGATGCTCGAGGACTGTTGATGCGAGCAGAATCAGTGTCCACCTAAATGGAGACTTTCTAGAAGAAGTTCAGTGTTTCAAGTATCTGGGCTCCCATGTGGAGAAGACTGGACTAGTGGAAACTGAGGTGAAGTCGCAAATGAAGAAAGAGTGTAAAGTGCTGGGTGCACTGAAGAGTGTAATGAGCTGCAGGACATTGGGGATAGAAGCAAAAAACGGGTTGTAAGAGGGTGTCGTTGTTTCAACTGTGCTATACGGAGCCAAGACTTCGGGGTCATCATGACGCGGCGGTGGTAAACCAGTCACGCTGTAGGGCCCTGATGCTGACAAGGACGTCGGACCGTACTCGTGCCTCAGAGTGTGTGTTGTGAGGTTTCCGGCCAGACCCTCTAACAGTAGCCTATATAGCACCAAGGAGCAAATTTTTGTGGGTCCCACGAGCACCTCCCCCTTGACAAAAGTTGGTTGCGCTCCTAGATATAGGGCACCAATAAGCAAATTTTCAGTGTGTCTACAGATTTTTGCTCGCCCTTTTTCCCCATGACGCAAATTTTTCGATTCGGTCAATGTATTGGTTAGGAAGTGTATTATTTCTTAGTGTGTCTGACTTAGTCGCTGTATATCTTGGACATTATAGTTGTATGTCAAGAAAATTACTCTTGTGGTTAAGTTGATAACTATAGGTACATAGAGACCGCCAGGGACGGGTGGGGAAGAGGGTAGGGGAGGAGGAAAGGGGAGGGGGTTAGACGCATAGGGACACCAAGGAGCAATTTTTTGTGATTCGGCCAATGTAATGATTAGGAAGTATATTATTTCTTAGTATGTCCGACTTACTTGCTGTATATCTCGGACATTATAGTTGTAGGTTAAGACAATGGCTCTTGTGGTCAAGTTAATTACTGATGGTACATTGAGACCGCCCGGGACGGGTATGGGGCAGGGTAGGGGAGGAGGAAAAGGGAGGGGGTCAGTTGCATAGGGACGACAAGGGGTAATTTTTTGTTTATTTGACCAATGTATTAGTTAGGATGTATGTTATTTCTTAATGTGACTGTCTTAGTCGCTTGGACTTTGTTCTTATAGGTTTATTTAGGTCTATTCTGGTCAATTGCTTTTGGGGTCTGTAACCACATATAGACAATTACTCAAGTGGGTCTCAATTCAGCTATGACAATTAGCAATTTTATCTCTAGATATGTGGTCGTTAGGAGTTTTCGAAAGAAAATGACGGTATACATATGGACAGGTTGATAGTATAGGATACAGTTTAATATGGTACTTTTTATATCGTATATAGTTTCACAGGCCGTCCTGTTATTTTAATGGTTTTTATTTTGTTGGCGCATATTTGTCATCAAACGATTCTTTTGTGCAGAAATTTTTACTGCTCAAACCTGATCTTCTAGGATATTTGATGTAGTTATCCAAGAAATGAGGCTACATATTAGGAAAGCTGCATGATTGATATTATTTGATTGAATCCACTTGCTTTTTCCCATTTAATGTATTTTCAGGGTTTCGTCAGGATTCAATGTTATGAACAAATAGTTGCAGATACATTCATGTATTTTTCAGATGATTTTTTCTTGTAGACAATGAAACAAGATTTTATTTATACATATATATTAATGGACTTAACAGTTTTAGGGTTTTTTGGCACAACATTCACGCAAGTTTGAAATATATTACAGGTGGACAATCAATCATGGTCAATTATATACATATTTATTTGATTCACATGGAAACATTTACATTGTTTTTATGGGTTTTGTTGCAGTTCTTTCCAATGCACATTTTTGATGCCTATTTAGGTGGACAATGAGACAAGATTATTAATATATTTTCATTTAAATAAGAGCTTAAAAGGATTTTAACATTTTATGAGCATTTACAGGATAAAACCTGTTGATGTGGGCGTGCTTGCATCATTTCCAGTAGAAGTATACTCATGAGGTATTATTTTCTGCCACCAGCACTGCCTATTTTTTATACTGTAGCTCATGCAATCTCTCATGCAATCAACCTGTACCAATCACTGTCATACAGGCAAGCAAGCTATGAGCAAGATTGTTATGGAAATTTAGAATATTATAGGTTTACATCTTCCACACTATTTCAGGCATAATTGGTAGATTGTTGCATCATCATGGTATTTTTTATATGTATATATGACATTCTGTTACGATTAAGCCATGGTTACTTTTATCCTTAGCGCTCCATTGTACTTACTCCAGCAGTAACTCCTTCTATTGTTTCCTTTGTTATCAGACATAGAGAAATCTGTATAATAAATAGGTGACTGTTTTAATCCTTCTAGCTCCTGTTTGGACCTGATGAGATATATATCTACAATAGCTCAGGTAGTTGTGTACAACTTCAATTAGCTCAAGATGTATCACATGTTAAACATAACGCAAGAGGCGTTTTAGTGCATTTCAATGATGATCATTCGATTTAAATTTAGGATATTGCAACTAAACATTTATTAGATATATTATTTCTTGATAATAGATTTAGACACATTTATATTTATAAATACACAGGATATCATTAATACGAAAACATAACTTTTCACACCAAAAATAGACACGAGCGACTGTACGAAACATACGTATTGATTTCAACTTCCCTCTCTCGTCTTATCTTGATCCTTGGTTTCAGTGACACTCTGTAGGTTCTTAATCAATGAGGTGCATTTATTCCTCACCTGAAGCTCTTGACTTGTCATATCAGTGTAGGATTTATCATCTGGGTGTGGTTTTTTTCTCTGATCTATTGGGTTCTAGACTAACGCCCTTGGTACACATTTAAGATAAATGGTGACCTTTGGGAGAAGTGTATGCAATACTTGCAATCCTATTCTTGTAACCAAAACTTTGTTTTTAGTCTTCAGCAACCTTTTCATGGATGCTAATTTTTTAATTACTGTTACATGTTTATGACATCAATTTGTTTCAGGTTTCTTCTTGCTATTGCCCACATTTCCATTCATTATATTCTTGCAGATATCCAAAATATACCCAATTCTCCTTGCACTCAAACCTTTGAGACATGATTCTCCCTTCTCATGTTCAATTACCAACATATTTGAAACAACGTCAGATATACATTTGATTTTTGTTGTGCATTTTTACACTTCTCATACTTGATACCCTTCCATTACCCCATTTGATAATTCTGTTTCCTTCAACTTTAGCAGGTTTTTCTTGACATGACATCTCCTTGGTACCACTATCACTGTAACGTTTTTCCCCATATTTTGATTATTTTCAATTTTGGTTTTGGTTTGGGTCTTTCTCCCACCATATCCATTTAGCCATTTTCACCCAATCTTCATACATTCTGAGCTTGAGCGTTAGTGGCACCATACTTTCTTTTACGCTTGCACCATATTGAGCACTGTCTTTCTCATTGAATTGGAAACTCAGGTCCGGTTTATTGTGTTCTATCAATACACCCATTGCATCTTTCGAGCTTGTATTTCCTCATTCATTTTTAAGATTAGCATATTCAAGATAATGCTGGCCTTTGAGATGTTGCCAAAACCCAAAAGTGGAGCTTGATTTGCCTAATTTCATCTCTGCACTGCCAAAACACATACCCCCGTCTGTTCCTTTCTGTTAAAATACTTCCATATCAAACTGGACGGCATTCTTCTTTCTCAAAAGCGGAACGCTATCTGAAGGAGTACAGTTATGAGTCCAATTTATGCATACAGGATCATTGGCATCACTGCGTTGGCACATGTATGGGGCACCATGTAGGCATTTACACACATTTTGTGCAAAAGGGTTACCATACACTGCCAGATGCATTAATACCTACGCAACCCAACCTATATCCTTAGCGCTTGCTGTTGCTACAAGATATTTAATATGCATCAGCTTTATGATATGTTATGTTAAAAGAACTTTTCATCAAAAACCTAACCTAACCTGACCTTATGTATGATACCTAATGTAACCTTATGTACGGTATTCAGTCAATGTTTCATACGATGCATAACACATATCTCCACTTGTCTCTACATTTTGATCAATCTTTTGCAGTTTGATACATACATCCAATTCTGACCTAGTAAATCATCAAAAACCTAACCTAACTTAACCTCATGTACTGTTTTCAGACATTGATATATACGTTGTATAACAAATAACTCCACTTGTCTCTACATTTTGATCTATCCTTTCCAGTTTTGATACGCACTTCTAATTTTGATCTAGCAATTTTCATATGGTTTCATATATAATTCATCATTGTTTGAATGTTATAGTTTTTTCTTCATATGATTCTTGATTATATATTTGATACAATTCTAAATCAGTTTCACATGTAGGCTGGTCACGACGTGGTTTATTCCTACGTGGTGTCTGGTTATGTGAAATTCTTCGATAATCATATTGGTGATCCGATGCTTGGCAGGTAGTAGGACTGGATATTTTACAGATTCCTCCACCTCAGCTTTGGTGAGTCTACTTACTACTACTAATTTGTCACCTCTGAGCATCAGGTTGAGTTACTTCATCAATGGAGTAGAGTGCCTAAAACTGGGATTGCGAATGAATTTTATCTCATCCGCAAATACTTCTTGCTGAAGTGCTTTGACTGCCCAGCTCTCAGACCATTCCCTCTCCTTGAGAGTCAGACCCATTGGTTGTCTCTTACCATTGTTCACCAACTTACCATTAGGAATACCATTTGACTTACCATTTATCTTACCCTTTGACTTATCATTCGAATTACCTTCTGACTTACCATTTGAATGACCTTCTGACTTACCATTTGAATGGCCTTCTGACTTACCATTTGAATTACCTTATGACCTACCATTTATCTTAACCTTTAGGCACTCAATGAATTTCTTCACCCACCTCAGAGTATTGTTCAACTTCTTGAAGGTGCAACATTTGTTTGCAACTGCAAGTAGGAGAAGCTCGGGGGGTGGGATCTCTTCAGCTTTATTTAGTGTTACAGTGTACACTTGAGTTGGAAAGTTTTCCACTCCTGGAGTTCCACTATGTTATTGGGTCCGTGCCACCACAGATTACTTGACTTGAGTTTCCTTGGGCTTACTCCTCGAGTTATCAGGTCAGCGGGATTTTGACTAGTAGGAACATAGTGCCAGTAAGCATTAGGGAGAGCTTTCTTTATGTCTAGCTTCCGGTTTTGCATGTAAGCCTCTAGGGGGGCTTGCTGAGTGGATCCAACCCAAGGCAACTTGGCTGTCTGACCACATGTGAATGGCTTCAATGTTGATTTCCTTTTCACAAGCCTCACATACATACCTGGTCAGCCTTGCTCCAAGTAGTGCTGCAGTCAATTCCGATTTTGGTACAGAAAGCATTTTTTCAGGTGCAATCTGTCCTTTTGCTCTCAACAGTGTTGCCTTACCTTCACTGACCCCATACACAACAGCTTCATATGCTACTGTGGAGGCATCTACAAATGTGCATAGGGTCACCAACTTACCAATTTCTGCGCTGCGTTTGATGGGTATCTCACCCATCATTGAGAACTCTTTCTTGATCTTCTCACATTTGACTTCAATGGACTCTGAAAGATCATCATCCCAACACACTTTTGACTGCCAAATTTCCTTCATTAGGAATTTAGCTTTGATGGTGATGGGGGTCATTAATCAAAGGGGATCAAACTGTGCGGCTAAACCCTGTAAGATGGTTCTCTTAGTTGACTTACCTGATTCTAGTTTTTTTTTGGTGCTACTGCTAAGGTGTCCTGGACTGGGTCCCATCTGAGTCCCAGGAAAGAAACAGTGGGTCTGACATCTGACTCACCTTCCTTTTCTGTGATCATTTTGAGCTCTAGGTCATTTGTTGCCCATTCCCTGAGGTTGAGCCCAGCTTCACCTAAGATTCCCTTGGATGAACCATGGAATTCTTTTAACTCAGTCTTTGTTGATGCTGTGATCAAAAGGTTATCCACATAGATATTCCTTCTGATCTTATCAGTAATGTTCCTTTGTTCACCATATTTTCCCAAGTGGTGATCAATGGTTGCATTAAGGATAAATTGAGAGCAGGTTGCTCCAAAGAGGATGACCTTGAAGCGATAAGTGTCTATGGGACTGTCAGGATCGTTGGGATCTCTAGGTCATAGAAACCTAGTAAAATCCCTGTCCTGCACATCCAACCCTACCATCAAGAATGCCTTTGCAATATCAGAACAGGCAGCTAGCGCCCCCAATCTGAATCGCATCAACGTTTGAGGTAACTCAGGGACCATGGATGGTCCAGGGTACAAACAATCATTCAGACTTACTGCATCAATGTGTGGCTTAGCTGAACAATCAAATACCACACGCAGGGGTGTTGTCAGAGAATCCTTCTTTACAGAGTGGTGTGGCAGATAATGACAAACATCCATGGTTTACCGTAGAGCCTCTGAAATATTGGTAGAAAGTTTCTCGCTGGAGATGAATGAAATTATCAGTGGCATCACCGTAGCCCATAATAAAGTGTTTATTATGGGTGATTCTAACGTAAATCTTCTTCAGTATCATAGATTGCATTTAGTTGCTGACTATTGTAATAATTTCTTTTCATATGGTCTGTACCCGTTAATTACTAAACCAACGCGTACAGCTGTTGGATCCGCAACATTAATAGATAACATTTTCACTAACGATGTTAATAGTGTAACACGTGCAGCTGGGATCAATTACGATGTCCCTGACCATTACCCAATTTTCATTCAAAACCAAATTCTCACAAACCCAGTAATCAGACTATGATTACCTATCGTAAATATAGCGACCGTAACATTCAAAGCTTTAAAGAGGCGCTGGGAGCATTCGACTTCAATGAGATACTATCCACAGTAAACTCAAACGATGCTTTCATGCAGTTCCATACTATATTAATTGAACTGTTTGAGGTGCATTTTCCGCTTACAACTAACGAGCTCAGCTACAAACAAGCTAAGAATCCGTGGATGACACCTGGTTTACTTGCCTCACAAAAAGAGAAGGACAGACTGTACCGTAGATACAAAAGGCATCCCATCACTCGTAGAGATGAATTTAAACAATACAAAAATTGCATCCACTAAATTGACAAATATTGCTCATGAAAACTATATACAAAATTTAATAGAGACCTCTCAAGGAAATAGCAAAAAAGTCTGGAAAATCATAAGCAACCTTCCAGGAAAAAACAATCCGAGTAATTGGGATTCAATTATTATTGATGACAAAGTCATCACTGATCCTCAAACGATTTCAAATGCTTTCAATAATTACTTCAATAGTATTCCCATTACTCTAAGTGAATCAATTATCAGCAACAACATCCCTTTTGAACATTATTTAGGGAATGCTATTCCTGAACAGCCAATTTTTAACCCTACCGACTCTAACAAAGTTAAATCAATCATTATTGATCTAAAAAATAGTTGCAGCACTGGCTGGGATAACATCCCAACCAATGTGATTAAAGCTATATCTGAAACTATTGTACCTCCCTTGACCCAACTTATCAATAAGTCTCTCATTCTCATGCAAGGAGTCTTTCCTGATGCACTCAAAATTGCTAAAATTAGTCCAATATATAAAAATAAGAGCAAAACAGACATAAAAAATTATCGCCCAATATCAGTCCTGCCCGTCTTAAGCAAAGTTTATGAAAAAATATTTTATGCTAGACTATATACTCATTTTGTCTCAAATAACCTACTTAGCCAAAATCAATTTGGGTTTCAAGATTTCAGGAATACAGAGCATGCTGTATTAAAATTTGCTGGAGACGTTGTTGATGGGTTTGACAGTGGTAAAGTCACCGTTGCAACTTTTATGGATCTTAGCAAAGCTTTTGATTGTGTGAATCATGAGATTTTAGTTGCA
>SDVV010043991.1:0-10198 GCA_016164225.1 Gammarus roeselii
GAGTCTTGAATCAGTCTCTCTCACTCCCTAGTCTCTTATCTACATCCACGATTCTTTTATTAGCCTCTCTCACTCTCTCTAGCCTCTTGTCTCCATCCGCGAGTCTTGAATCAGTCTCCCTCACACCCTAGTCTCTTATCTCCATCCGCGAGTCTTGAATCAGTCTCTCTCACTCCCTAGTCTCTTATCTACATCCACGATTCTTTTATTAGCCTCTCTCACTCTCTCTAGCCTCTTGTCTCCATCCGCGAGTCTTGAATCAGTCTCCCTCACACCCTAGTCTCTTATCTCCATCCGCGAGTCTTGAATCAGTCTCTCTCACTCCCTAGTCTCTTATCTACATCCACGATTCTTTTATTAGCCTCTCTCACTCTCTCTAGCCTCTTGTCTCCATCCGCGAGTCTTGAATCAGTCTCCCTCACACCCTAGTCTCTTATCTCCATCCGCGAGTCTTGAATCAGTCTCTCTCACTCCCTAGTCTCTTATCTACATCCACGATTCTTTTATTAGCCTCTCTCACTCTCTCTAGCCTCTTGTCTCCATCCACAAGTCTTGAATCAGTCTATCACTCCCTAGTCTCTTATCTACATCCACGATTCTTTTATTAGTCTCTCTCACTCTTTCTAGCCTCTTACCTCCATCCACGAGTCTTTTATCAGTCACTTTCTGTCCCTCCAGCCTCTTATCTCCATCCCCATGTTTTATATCAGACAAGCCAATACCCGTTTGCCTTCAGTGTTGTAAAGGACAGAGTATCTATACAACTTTTTTATATGACTTCGCTTGATTTCTGCAATGAAGTTTCAGACAAAGAACTTCAGAAATGTATCTAGATACTATTTGTATCTGGCACTTTTTGCTTGTGATCTTGACCATGCATTTGACCGATGAACTTGAAGAACCTTCGTCACCGCGTTGGAGGCTCATAAAAAAATAAAAATCACCTCTCTCTAAGTAAATGTCTCTTGCCCGGGAGTGATAACGTGTGGGAGTTTTTAAGGGTCGCAGTGGGAAGCAAAGGGGAGTAGGTGATACGTGGCACAGTTCCGCCACTGCGGGCCGTGGGCGGATCAGTGTGACGCTTCCTGACCCACGCGACTAAACAGTTAAACAGGTAAACAGTTACACAGGTAAACAGGTAAACAAGTAATTAGTTTAACAGGTGAACATTTAAACAGTTAAACCGTCAAACAGCTTAACAGGTTAACAGGTAAACAGGCAAACAGGCAAACAGTTAAGCAGTTAAACAGTGTTAAGTCGTTGTTTTTTTGTCGTTAACACTGAATCGGTTGCCAGTGGGCCAGTTAAATACATATTCAAGTTCTTTGTTGATTGTGACGGTAATTTTTTTATGGTGTTAAGGTACAATCATCAACACTGATGTATTGTCATAAAAGGAAGCTGAGGCAACCATATTGTTAATGATGATCAAGATAACAAGGGGCTCTATAATAGAACCCTCCAATCTCCTTCCCCGAGTCTTGTATCAGACAAGCCAATCCCCGCCTGCCATTGTTTAATGACTAATATTTTGCATGTCTGAACTAGTGGTGTGCATACCAGATCATGCCATACTTACGTATACATTTATACGTAATAACGTGTTCAGTAATGATCAAAGCATATTCACACGCATTTGGTTTTGATTTATTCGTATTAAGCAATGGGCTATGCGTCTCAGGAATGCTTCATTCATATTAAGTAAACGATCTAATCGTATTAATGAATGACTTCCGTGTATTGAGTGGATCCGTGCATTTGAATGATAATTTAAGCATCATAGATGACGCTCTATTCGCACTCATTTGCGAGCTATGTTCATTAACTAATGATCAATTCCTATTATGTGATGAGCTATTCGTATTAGGTGATGAATTTGGCGTATTAAGTAAGAATCCATGCGTAATAAATAATGACATATGTGTAATAAATAACTATCCATTTCTATGAAGTAACCATCCTTTGTATCGAGTACTGAGTTCCTCGCTGGTGGTCAAGGTCCTTGCGTGTTAAGTTATGAATTAGGCCTATTACGGAAGGCTATATGTAATAAGGAGATATCTATACGTAAATTACAAACCTCGTAACGTAATTGCTAGGAATACCGTTGAATCGCTGATAAACTTTCCAGCTCACTCAGTTATAATGGTGGTCCACCCAAGACTTTTAGAAATTTGAACCCACGAGAGGGAGACTTCAACGGCCCTTAAGTAGTGATCTTCTAGCACGAGCAGAGGGGCAGCGCAGGGCCGGCTGTCTGGAGCAGTGTTTGGACGATCGTAATTCTGTGAAGAAGTTCCTTTGAAGTGAACGGATACAGTCAGATCACACATCTTTTTCTGTTGTCGAACGATTTCACGAAAGCTGATATTGTTCGTCGTTCATTTTTTTTATTAGATTCAGTTTCAGTTCGCAACTTCATATCAATGTAAGAAGAGCTCGTTTCTAGTGTTTGAAAGTTTACAATTTATGAAGGGATGCTTTGATGAATCATTTTGAATCAAAACATGTAATTGAATTCATTTTCATGGATGGTCATCAGGTGTACGATTCACCATTGAGAGCTCACGTTGGCTCAAATGAAGATGCAAGTCACAAATAAAATTCGAGCAACTGAACCATTTATTGTTTTTGAAGACGGATTGCTTAGGCTCTGACTGTGGCACAAAGAAAATGACTTGTTTACCCATTTTTAAGGTAAGAAGTTGTAACTTTGATCATCAAAAACGTTTGACGAAATAGGAGGTCTACACACGTAGGCAGCTGTAGGGGTAGAGGAACTGATTCGAATAATAAGTACACCACCAATAGAAGAGCACTTCGACGTCACAGCCCGCGGCCGAAGAGTTGCAGGCAGCAATCAAATCCGAGAAAGAGACAGAAGTACCTATCTTTGCGAGCAGAATCCGTGTTAATTTAATCTTAAGCATTGGCCCCGATAAAGCCCCAAAATAGACTCAATACAACTCAAGAAATAGAATAAAGTGTGACCGCCGATACCCTCAAATGTTTCTATGTGAACGCTGGAAGTCTGCAAAACAAGATCGGCGAATTGGGATTCCATGCAAATAACGGAGAGATCTGCACGATAGCAGTCACAAAATCGAGGACGAAATGGAGCACAAGATATTATCAAGTTGAATTCACTATCCCGGGCTGCTCACTATTTCACAAAAATGGTGGGGTAGTCGTAACGTTCCTCGTAATATATCTACAAATAGTAGAAGTAACTATTTCAAGTAGCTGTCACGACATAGTATCAATTCAAGAAGTCGGTATCAATTGAAGTAGTCGATTTGTGCGATGCCGTAACCGATGTCGTCACAATACAGAACAATAAACTATACTGTGTG
Source organism: Gammarus roeselii (assembly GCA_016164225.1). Lineage (NCBI taxonomy): Eukaryota > Metazoa > Arthropoda > Malacostraca > Amphipoda > Gammaridae > Gammarus > Gammarus roeselii. The sequence continues at coordinate 3,354 of SDVV010043991.1, forward strand.
ACTTCAATATTTCTAACATTGATTGTGAATTAGACGAATCTACCGGCATTGTCTACGCCTGACTTATTTTGCTGAAGAAATGTTCATGACCCAAACGGGAAGAAATACCTACGAGCGGCAGCAACATCCTTGGTCATCTATTTAGTTCAAACGACTCTCATGTCAGGAGCGCTGAAGTGGACAAACCACTCGGAAATAGCGACCCTACTGTTTACAAATAACGATAAGTTCAAGATGAAAACGTCCAAATTGCAGACTAGCTATCTTTGATGGCGTACGAGATTAAATGAGGTCGTTCAACAAGTATTTAACGCTTTAAAATATTGAACTAGGCTTAATCCCCCACCAAGGGAGTAGCCGACGGCAAGGCGCACGTCACACTCCTCTTTTACATTCACACGCAAACAAACTTAGCTTTTTGGTCAAGAGGGTTCTCCCATGAGCCCGCAACAGACACTTCGGGTTAGGACTGAGGTTAGAGATCGGTGTCAGCAACAGTGCCCGACAGCGTCAATTGGTTTACCCCTGCTGTGTAGTATAGTAACTGGGCCCTCCCTTCTTTACGGCTATCCCGTTTTTCAATGAGACGTCAAGAGCGGGGAAGCACATCAGGGCAGAGTCAAAATTCAAACATTCACAAGCCTTCTCCACTCACGACCATTCATTGCACGCTCTCTCACTACCGCCACACTTGTATATCTCCTTTCTAACGCCTGCTTTCCGCCATCCATTCAGTCAAAATTCGATCTAACACTAGGACTGCGTTCACTCTCCTCCGCTTTCATCGGCTGTTTTAACAAATCTCTCATCATCCATCCTCTCGGTGCCCGAACCATCTCAGAACACGTGAAATCTATTCTTTCTTCTAATTTCCTCACCATCCCCGTTCTAATACGAACAACGTCGACATCGACCCTATCTCACAGCATCACACCGGCCATGTCATGAAACATTTCATCTCGAAAACATTCAACGTTCTTCACTCATCTACTCTCGCCCCTCAAGTCTCACTCCCGCATTGCACAGTTGAGACGACTATCCCTTCATACAACCCTCGCTTTGCTCCCTTACCAAATGTCCTCCAGCTACATAATTTTTTTTTGTGGCTCGGTGCCGAACACATTCCATACGAACTTGGTCTATACTTGTCCTGAAACTCCCTTCACGGTAGTTTTAGAATATATATTGTATTAAATGCAAAATAAAACTATGTCTTCAAATAGACTTTCTCATTCCAAATGCATTTAAAGAACTTATGAGCATTCAACTGTCTTTGGTTTTTCCTTCTCCTGGAATTCCTAAGCCTAGACTTACTTTTAATTATATCGGTGTTGTGTAAGCCAAAATAAACTTGACAGTATCAACAAACAATAAATATACCCAGCAATTGATAAGAACTTGGTCGGGCTTCAATACTGTAAATTATAACATTTTTGCTGGAAGAAATACCATTGTTTTGATTCTCCTAAAAGTGGACGGGGGAAATTTGTTTAGGTTAAAAACACACAGTAAATTAGGCCACATCAAACAAAGTGATCAATGAAGCTGTAAATCGAGACCCATTGTTCCACTTTAGTTCAAGTAATATTCTAATAGAAGACAGTTTCTAACATAATCCAACATTTTCCAGGAATCAAATGCTATAGCATGCCACGTTTTATTCGACAAGAATTCTACACTGCTTGCAATCGCCATCACTCAGGAACTTAAACAACCCACCCCACGCTGTGTAGATGCTTGCTTGCACTTTCAGTTATCGTCCTTACTGAAGGTATAGTGAGAGGATGAGGCTATAAACATCAAGAGCTCACAATGAGATCTTTTTCTATGATCCAATTGAGGGCGATTGAGGACAGTGACATTTAGGACCGTCCTTTGGTCTCCTACAATCTGAGAACATTCGTTGAATTTGAAACCGACTCTATGAGCTAAATGCCGCCTTTCGCCGTCGAGTTCATCTTGTCGAGTTTGCCTTGTTGAGTTGACTTTGTCGAGTTCACCTTGTCGAGTTAACCTTGTTGAGCTCCCTGGGCTAGTTCACCTTGTCACGTTCACCTTGTTGAGCTCCGTGGGCTAGTTCACCTTGTCACGTTCACCTTGTTGAGCTCCCTGGTCAAGTTCACCTTGTCACGTTCACCTTGTTGAGCTCCGTGGGCTAGTTCACCTTGTCGAGTTTATCTTGTTGAGTTCAACTTGTCGAGTTCACCTTGTTGAGTTCCCTGTCCGAGTTCACATGGTCGAGTTCATCTTGTCGAGTTTGCCTTGTTGAGTTCACCTTGTCGAGTTTACCTTGTATTCGCCGCCAAAGACGAATTTATTAGTTAACCGCCGTCTTTACGTCCGGTGTGAGGCGCCTTGCGTGCACCAGAGTGCACAAAATAAATATTTTAGCTGTTAAGAAATTTTCAATAATTCTATATTATTCGAGGCATTGATAAAATTGTAACCTAAGAAACATAGCGGCAGATTTTGGATATTAGGGTTGGATAAAATATATTTACCAGTGTATGAGCTAGTGACTACATTTATCTAACAGAAGTGACGGCTGGTTTGCTCATACTGCAGTTTTCGCTGGTGCCATACACTAGTTAGTTAGAGCTAAAACATAAACAGTATTTGAGCTCGTGACTACAGTATTTTAGAACTACCACCGTTGACTTGCGTAATCCGTATTATAGACAGTCGCAATAAAAAAACTCGTCAATCAGCTGTAAAATAAAATTATCTCTGTTTGACCTTGTGATAAGACCTGCATAACAGCAATCACCATCGTAATGTTAACAGATGCAATAATCCGCTTACCTACAGCTAAAATATGGTAATTAGTGATGATCCTCATCCGAGCAGTCACGGCAGGTATTAATGGCAACAGTTTATCGTCCCATGTCATCACACAGCTAGTGAGTACTCATAAATCTTTTTTTATTTATAACGTTTTCTATATCCAATAACATAATTAAATGTAACAAATAAAGAGGAATTCGATTTTTTTATTTTTCTTCAGGTCAGGCTAAACGGTTGGTCGGAAGCAATTTTAAGGATTCCCAATCGCCTTCCCTATTCATCGTACTCTTAGTTAACGTGTTTCGTAAGGCCTCCAACAATTGTGCATTATGAGGCATAGGCGGAATATTGTTTCTGAAGCTGAAGTGCCAAGTAATGGCAGCTAATATACAGCTATATTATATTATATTAATATATCATTATACCGGACAAGGTTGCGTCTGAGGCGGCCTTGTGGCCTCCGCAGAGTTTTGACTACTCCCTGGTCCTGATGATCGTGGTCGGGGCCAAATATCATCAGCATGCAGGTAGCGTGCTATGAAGGTACACGCTCAGTTTGCCATGCTATTCAGTGTGTGAGGGGGAGGTGCAGAAGCAGGATGTATTTAAATATAAGATGGAATATTAATCTCTATACGGCAAACAATATCACGTTTGGAACAACCACAATATTTCGAATAATTATTCAAAGGATATCATGTGAGAAAAAAAATCCAATTTCTTTGTATACCTAATTGCAAAAAATAATAATCTGAGGCACGAGTTCAGTGCACATGTCCGGTCTACCAGTCCGATGTACCAGTCCGGTGTACCAGTCCGGTGTACCAGTCCGGTGCACTAGTTCGGTGTACCAGTCCGGTGCACCAGTCCGGTGCACTAGTTCGGTGTACCAGTCCGGTGCACTAGTTTGGTGTACCAGTCCGGTGCACCACTCCAGTGCACTAGTTCGGTGCACCAGTCCGGTGCACCAGTCCGGTGCACTAGTTCGGTGAACCAGTCCGGTGCACCAGTCCGGTGCACCAGTCCGGTGCACTAGTTCGGTGCACCAGTCCGGTGAACCAGTCCGCGCACTCGTTCGGTGCACCAGTCCGGTGCACCAGTCCGGTGCACTAGTTCGGTGTACCAGTCCGGTGCACCAGTCCAGTGCACCAGTCCGGTGCACCAGTCCGGTGCACCAGTCCGGTGCACTAGTTCGGTGCACCAGTCCGGTGCACTATTCCGGTGCACTAGTTTGGTGCACCAGTCCGGTGCACCAGTCTGGTGCACTAGTTCAGTGTACCAGTCTGGTGCACCAGTCCGGTGCACCAGTCCGGTGCACTAGTTTGGTGCACCAGTCCGGTGCACCAGTCCGGTGCACCAGTACGGTGCACCAGTCCGGTGCACCAGTCCGGTGCACTAGTTCGGTGTACCAGTTCGTTGTACAAGTCCGGTGCACAAGTCTGGAGCACAAGTTTGGTGCAGTAGTTGGTAACTTTTCCTTTCCTTTTAAGGTCAACTTTGATTATAAAAATTCCGACAACAACGTGAATCCAACCAATAGTAACAGGATCTGGCTGAAATTGGGCCTTCAAGTGTGCTGTGCTTGCTGATGATGAGAGTTCCGTAGCTGCTGTACTGCTGCTGTGCTTGCTGATGATGAGAGTTCTGTAGCTCCTGTACTGTTGCTGTGCTTGCTGATGATGAGAGTTCTGTAGCTGCTGTACTGTTGCTGTGCTTGCTGATGATGAGAGTTCCGTAGCTGCTGTACTGCTGCTGTGCTTGCTGATGATGAGAGTTCCGTAGCTGCTGTACTGCTGCTGTGCTTGCTGATGATGAAAGTTTAATAGCTAGCTGCTACACTGCTGCTGTGTTTGCTGATGATGAATGTTCCATAACTGCTGCACTGCTGCTGTGCTTGCTGACGATGAATGATCCATAGCTGCTGCACTGCTGCTGTGCTTGCTGATGATGAAAGTTCCATAGCTGCTGCACTGCTGCTGTGCTTGCTGATGATGACTGTTTCATAGCTGCTGCACTGCTGCTGTGCTTGCTGATGATGAATGATCCATAGCTGGAACTAACTGTGCTGTGTGCCCGTGCTCTTATTTACCTAAGCCTCATATAAATGAAAATAAATTGCTTCCACTTAGCGTGACTGTTTGCTCTATGCAGCCGTGTCACTTGTAAACACTTGTAAACAATTGTAAACACTTGTAAACACTTGCAAACACTTGTAAACAATTGTAAACACTTGTGCCTGCATTGTGTGAGAGGGAGCTGCCTCTAACAATTACCACAGATATTTTTTTTTGTATTTATTATTGGAAACGAAGGATTGGGTTACTTCATAACACAACATTGATTCAACATAACTGCAGGAAGCCTGCTGCACGCAACCATTTCCCACTCTGTGGTTGTGGAGAGGTCTACTGTTTCGGTCTCTCCTAATGATGAACTTTCAAGGGAAGGCGAAGGATATCGGTCCAAAACTATATCTGGATCAAAGTGAAACAGGTTGACTGGTTTATTTCTGGTATGAGGTTGTCGGTCCAAAACAATACATGGATCAAAGTGAAGCAGGTTGACTGGTTTATTTCTGGTATGAGGTTTTTGGTCCAAAAAAATACATGGATCAAAGTGAAGCAGGTTGACTGGTTTATTTCTGGTATAAGGTTGTCGGTCCAAAACTATGCCTGGATCAAAGAGAAGCAGGTTGACTGGTTTATTTCTGGTATTAGGTTGTCGGTCCAAACCTATACCTGGATCAAAGTGAAGCAGGTTGACTGGTTCATTTTTGGTATAAGGTTGTCGGTCCAATACTATACCTGGATTACAGTGAAGCAGGTTGACTGGTTTATCTCTGGTATAAGCCCATTAAAAATCGTGCGGGTGAGAAAACTACCGAGGTATACTTTGGTGTGTTGTCGCTATCGGTTCTGCGACTAAGAAAAGTCCTACGAGCATCCACCTTTGTAAGTCGGAGAGGCTCTGTTTTACGATAAATAAAACCCCGCTGAATGTGGCTTTCACACTTTTGTGAAGCTTTTTGGCTGGCCACATATTGTTCCATGTAAAACTGTATGAACCTGCGGGCAACGTGTATTGTTAGGAACCAACTAAGGCTTAATATAATAGAAACGGGCACCTCCTATATTTTCTCCTGCTAGTGCCATCCTAAGCGTTTCCTTCACACAAAATTTGTAAGTAAGACTCAGTGCCGTTCTAACAGACTCTTCTACACTTGACTGTTAAATAGGTTCTCACTTAAATAGTTAGAAAGAACCGCCAAAACAACATGGCATTGTTCGTATTTCCACATCTCTCCGTCCCCTGCAGATACTTTCAAATATTGAGTCCATTAATACCATGAAGGGGACATCTCATGTCAAATTCAGTTCATATCAAGCCTCTGTTAAGCTCTTCAAGGTTACGTCACCTCATTCCTTCTATGCAGGAAACGGTATCACAAATAAATAATTTCGTTGAACTCATCTCTAATTCATAATTACTTACAAATGCTATCATCTCGGATTGAGAGACCAGCGTTCCTAGCCAGCGACTTTGCATCAAGACATTAGATGAGGAGCAGATGAACTGTTTGGGAGGCTTTTGCTAACTAAGAATGGAGAGACCAGCGTTCCTAGCCAGCAACTTTGCATCAAGACATTTGATGAGGAGCAGATGAACTGTTTGGGAGGCTTTTGCTAACTAAGAATGGAGAGACCAGCGTTCCTAGCCAGCAACTTTGCATCAAGACATTTGATGAGGAGCAGATGAACTGTTTGGGAGGCTTTTGCTAACTAAGAATGGAGAGACCAGCGTTCCTAGCCAGCAACTTTGCATCAAGACATTGATGAGGAGCAGATGAACTGTTTGGGAGGCTTTTGCTAACTAAGAATAGAGAGACCAGCGTTCCTAGCCAGCAACTTTACATCAAGACATTCGATGAAGAGCAGATGAACTGCTTGGGAGGCATCTGCTAACTAAGAATAGAGAGACCAGCGGTCCTAGCCAGCGACTTGCATCAAGACATTTGATGAGGAGCAGATGAACTGTTTGGGAGGCTTTTGCTAACTAAGAAT
>SDVV010043992.1:0-10198 GCA_016164225.1 Gammarus roeselii
GATCTGGAAAAGGCATACGACAGGATTGACAGGGAAGCGCTGTGGAGGGTGTTGCGTTTGTATGGAGTGGGCGGACATCTGTTGAAAGCGGTGCAGAGTTTCTATGTTGGCAGCCGAGCATGTGTCAAGAGTGGGAAGCGAGGTGAGTGATTGGTTCACAGTAAAAGTGGAACTGAGACAAGGCTGCGTGATGTCTCCCTTTCTGTTCAACCTCTATAAGGATGGAGTGGTCAGGGACGTGAACGCGTGTGTGCTGGGCCGTGGTTTGGAACTGTTGGAAGCGAATGGGCGAAGTTGGCAGTTGAACCAGTTGCTATTTGAGGATTATACGGCCCTGGTTGTGGATTCAGAGGTGAAGCTATGTAGGCTAGTGTCTGAGTTTGGTAGAGTGTGTGAGAGGAGGAAGCTTCGAGTAAACGTGGGTAAAAGTACAGTAATGAGATGCTCGAGGACTGTCGATGCGAGCAAATTAGTGTCCCCCTAGATGGAGAGCTCCTGGAGGAAGTTCAGTGTTTTAAGTATCTGGGCTCCCATGTGGAGATAATTAAACTAGTGGAAACTGAAGTGAAGGCGCGAGTGAAGGAAGGGAGTAAAGTGTTGGGTGCACTGAAGAGTGTAATGAGCTGTAGGACGTTGGGGATGGAAGCAAAGAAAGGGCTGTATGAGGGTGTTGTTGTCACAACTGTGCTCTACGGAGCTAAGACTTGGGGGGTGAGAGCAGAGGAGAGAATAAGGTTGAATTTTCTGAGATGGGATGTTTGAGGAGCATGGCTGGAGTAATGCTGAGAGACCGGATCACCAACGACGTGGTTCGAATCAGAACAAGGATGGTGAAGAAGTTGGAGAACCAAGTGGATTCGCGTGTTCTGAGATGGTTCGGGCACATGGAGACAATGGATGAAGAAAGATTGGTAAAAAGGATGATGATGAATGCGGAGGCAAGTGGTCGCAGGCCTAGAGGTAGACCGAAGTTTGAGTGGATGGATGGTGTGAAGCAGGCGTTTGGAAGGCGAGACATGAATGTGGAAGTAGCGAGAGAGCGTGCAATGAACAGGCGTGAGTGGAGAATGATTGTGAATGGTTGATTTGACGCTGCTCTGATGTGCTTTCCTGCCCTTATCATTTTGTTGTCGGGATGGTCGTGGGTGGGGGGGGCCATTATGAAGCGGCGGTGGGTGAACCAGTGAAAACTGTCGGCCCCTGCTGCTGACAACGGATCCTCGGACCGCACTCGTGACCCAGAGTGTGTGTTACGGGGTAACCGGCCGGACCCTTTAGCACATAAGGGCTAAGTTGTGTGAGTGTGAACGTATGAGGGTGTGAGGTGCGCCTTGACGTCGACCACCCCCCTTTCTGGGGGATGCGGCCTAGTGTCTGTATCTGTACCATCGAGAAGGTAAAGAAACGTCGTTCATTATCTACCTTACAGTTCTGTTGCTTACACTACAGCATTACTCCATGCAATACACACTAACCAATGTCAAAAAAGTTAATGAACATTTTGTCCGTTGATCTCTCATAAGCCTTGAGCCGGAGAGGAAAGACATTGGCTGACAAGGAAGACGACCGCGACACTGATCTCCAAAAACAAAAATTAAACTAAGAAGAACGTGTCGTTCCATCATTTATCTTCCCAGCAACACAAGAGTGTTACACGCCGGCAGGCAGAAAGGGTCAACCCCCATCATGTATGGTAAAAGGAGGATGACCCAGCGTCGTGTGGTAAGAAGAGCATGACAGCATCATGTATATACATTAGAGGTTGGTCACCCACCATCGTGTATGATGAGGGGAGGGTCCGGGCCGCTCTTCTCGAAGTTGATGACCACGCCGCTCTGCACCTTAGCCACCAGACTCTCCACACAGTTTAGGAAGATGCGGTGACTCCGCACGCAGTAAGATCGACCTAGAGAAAACATGAGTCATAGTACATTATGGTGCCAAGAGATAGCTGGTAGTTCGCAACAACTTTGTTGACAGAAAATAACTAGTGACGCGTCTCATCAAATGCGCTGAGGGAGAGCATTCTCAAATTCAGAAATGAATAGCTGCCCAATTCTAGGACCATATCAAATGGATTGTTGCACCCTTCCGATATCATTTTATATAGAAGGTGTACAGCTGTTGGTAATAAGAAATTATTAGATTTAAGGTAATCCAGTTTTCTTAGTAATATCCGTAACGCCGAATGGCCAAGCTATATATTGGTACGCACTTTGGTGGCATCACGACTACCCACAATACCGGCAAGGCCAGAGTGTAGAGCAAAACAGGAGGCACCAACACCACCGCACGCCAGAACCCCGGGCACACCGCAAAATCATATACTGAACCATCTGGAAATTTTTGCTAACAGGCAACTGACTATTTAGCGATTTGGTGAGTCAAAAAAGGTTAGGCAAATTCTAAAAAAAATACAATACAGAAACTAGATCAGCAAGATACTTGTTTATATTGAGCGTATATACGTCAGCTGATCTATCCCACAGGTAAGCCGTCCCACACACCAAGACATCACACAAAGGGCCCAATGCAACACCAGAAGACACAAATCCCAAAAAATGAACTCTAATACCAACTTTGGGAACACAACAAACAAGAACATTCAACATATACTTTACTTTACCACGCAACTTTTTTCACTGTTTTATTTGTTTTACCCTCAGAAGCCGCTCCTTTACAGATAATAAATTCAGGTTCCTCAAGAGATTGCCTTAATGCATATCAGAAAGTCCACAAATGATTCTGGTCCAACTCCTCTGAATAGATTCGAGCAGCATGCAAACAAAGAGAGTTGTATTTGGGGGGGAAATGTCCCAACTGCGCTCTATGGAGCCGAGACTTGAGGATGAGTGAAGAAGAGAGAAGAAGGTTGAATGTTTTCGAGATGAAATGTTTGAGGGGCATTACTGGAGTGACGCCGAGAGACAGGATCAATAACGACGTAGTTCGAACTAGAATGGGGATGGTAAAGAAGTTGGAGGACTGAGTATATTCGTATCTTCTGAGGTTGTTCTGACACATGGTGAGGATGGATAAAGTGAGATTGGTGAAACAAGTGAAAAAGGCAGCGGTGAGCGGACGTAGACCAAAAAATTGGAAATATGGATTGTGTGGAACAGGCGTTAGGAAGGAGAGACACGAGTGTGGAGGTAGCAAGAGCGCGTGCATATCGTTGAGAAACGGGATGGTTGCGGGTGGGGGGTTGGGAGTTATGGAATAAGATACCAGTAAGAAATTTTGCCTGATCACTATGACACGGCAGAAGTAAACCAGTCACACTGTCGTGCCCTGCGGCTGACACGGACCTTGGGCTGCACTCATGACCCAGAGTGTGTTTTGCCGGGACTTTAGGTCGGATCTTTTAGTGCATAAAGGCTATGCTGTGTGAGTATGAGTCGCGTGTGAGGTGCACCTTGCTATCGGCCATCCCCTTTCCTGGGGGATTCTGCTCAGTGTCTGTGGCTGTAACACTGAAGCCCCACAACCACTGGCGTTCCGACTTCAGGTGCGTTACATATAAGGGCAGCTTCAACTCTTGGGACCTACTGACAGTTGATCTAAACAAGCAGTTCGTAAACCCACCAGCCAATGTAGTCACCATACAGATATTGGGGTGGGATCTGAGATTTGTATCTGCATTAACACCCAAACCTTTAGGAGAAGTTACAAATTGAACTGATATGTTCGTACGTAGATAGGTAGGTATGTAAAGACATACAGCTGTTTCCCCCTCACTAGTATATACCTTGGAGGTAATACTTATTAACTGAAACCAGAGCATCAAAAACTATGAAACCCCTATAGAAGCACATAACACACTGGTCTGAAACTAAGATTCTAAGACAAATGCCTTGAACGTGCATGAAAGAACACTGAAGATTTGTTCAATATTGATACATAAAGAGCAGCAATGGTATAAGGACACAGTTCTGAGTAACACCCCTGCTCAGATCAACTGGGGTGCCAAGATTCACACACTCATCACTCTGCCATTGAATAATGAAGAGATCCAAGCATGTCAGAAATTACAAATACCCAAGGATTTGTGAAAAACTGCTCATTACCACAGTTCCTGAACAGATGTGGGTGGAGGCCATCTGGACCCATACTGAAACTAGGATCAGAAGCCAAGAAAACACACTGGACCCCCACCCCAGGAAGTACATAAACTGAGATTGTGCGGGGGGGCTATGGTGTCACAGCACTCCCTGGGTGGGCAGCCAGTAGCTTTAAGGTCAAAATAACGTTACATTATTTATGATTGTGCGTCACATAAGCAAAGCCCGTCCTTCACATTCCTCTCGCCTCGCGGGATTGAGTACATCGCACACAGTTTTTGTGACGTCCCATGACCACAATGCACTATATTCAGCAATGTGACATCACAAAGCCAAAATGCGTGTTACTCAACCACAATGACGTCCAACGACCCAAATGCACAGCACTCATCTAAGAGACGTCCCACGACCAGTGTGAACAGCACTCTGCCATGTATGTATAAAATAGGCGTCACTTAGCCCAGTAATGTCCCTGTTCCTCCTCACACTGCGGATAATCACCATGTGACGTCACAGGATAAAAATTATGCCCATCCCACTAGGGCACTCACCCCCTGTGGCGTCGCACAGCCTGTCGAGCGGGCTGTTGTCGCTGGGCACGATGCTGGTGCTGTTGGTGCCGTTTACTTGCGGTGTAGGGGGTAGCTCTTGGGCGGGTGTGCCTAGGAGGAAGATCATAGGTTAGCTATGTACCAGTGGTGTTAACAAATGATGGATTCCTGTTTATCAAGCTGTTGGATGATACGAGTGAACAAAAGGTCAATCGAAAAGTTCAAAAACTACGAAGTCCCTACGCACCTGCCAGCATTGATACTAGATCACTCTGCACCATATACGTTTCAACACTAGGTGACTAGGTCACTATACGCCTGTCAGCATCAAATCTAGGTCACAACACACCGGTCAGTCTCAACACTAGGTCACTTCACACTTGTCTGCCTCAACACTAGGTCACTAGACACCGGTCAGCCTTAACACTAGGTCACTATACACCTGTCAGCCTCAACACTAGGTTTCTACACACCGGTCAGCCTCAATACTAGGGCAAACAGTCGTTGATCCCAACGGTACATCTCGCGAGTGAGCTCAGCCCCGGGGATGTTGGAGCTTTTGTGGCCGCTGAACATCTGACGAGGGAAACAGGGAGAAAACAATGAATTAGACATCCTCTGCCACAGTGGAATGATCATGTCAAATGTTGGGTTGTTCACACATAAGTGGCAACTGTGCTTTACTGTCATCTGATTATTGACACAGGTACCAGATGAATTGGATTCAACAGTCTCACCTTTGTATCTCACCTTAGCAGATCCCCACAGCCCTGCCAACAGGGCATGCAAGTATGGAGCTCAGTAAACCTAAGCACGCCAGCAGAAAAAAAGACACAAAAACTGCAGCAGGACTCTTGTCGGAATGCGCCTAATAGGTATCTTACCTTGGTCTCTAACCTTTGCAGCCTCCTCCAGCATCACCACAAGCCAATGAGGAGCAACAGAGCCGGGGGAGGCCAGCACAACCATGCGCCCAGCTTAATAATGAGAACAGCAATGTTAACACATGTATAGGAACCTGAATTAGTGCGCACCATTGGCTATCATATAAACAGACCGCATGAATGACAAAAAATATTGTAGAACAGCACACTGTACAACAGAGAAGCACATGAACATCCACACGCACGCCCCTCCACAGGCACGCACCCCCACAAGCACGCACCTTCAAACGCCCGCACCCCCAAACGCACGCACCTCCGCACCCAGCTCAGTGGACTTGTGAGAATCGGCGAAACCAGCTTGTTTAGAGCTTAAGTTTTGGATTGTGATCGAAAAAGGATGCTGCTAGGTGGTGCCAAGAATTATTGATTCCTGGATGAGTTCAAGTCTGTTTTGATACAGAGGGACTTGACCTACAGACAGCGACAGGAGATTATTGCAAGAAGGGCTGCCGTTGGCGATGGGGCGACAGCTGCAAACCGGGGTGCAGCTGGGCGTGAAGGCGGTGGCATTGATGGTGTTCGTGCTGGGGGCCTCGGTGTTTGTGCTGAGGACTGCAATAATGGTGCTGGTAGCCAAGGGGATGGTTCTGGTATCCGCGGAGGTGGTTCTGGTGGCCGCAGTGGCATTCCCATTGAGGGGACTGCTGTTTGCCGCGGCGGTGCTGCGGGTGGCCGCAGAGGTGGTGCTGCGGGTGTTGGGTCCATCTATTGTTAAGGGTCTCTGCAGTCGTCCGTCTCCCAGTTTTCATGGCTGAAGATTGGCCTGGCAAATGTGAATTGTCTTACAAACAAAATAGATTTCATTTCAGATTTTATGTCAGGAAATAGGCTGGAGGTGTTTGTGGTCGGTGAGACTTGGCTCGCAAGCTCCGTTTGCTCTTCTTTTGTTGAGGGTCATGGGTTTTCTGTTGTAAGAGATTTGCATACTGGAGTGAGAAAACACGGTGTTTGTATACATTTGAAAAGATCACTGAAGTATGAGGACATTAATTTGGACTTGCCAAATGTAGCAGCATTTTTTCTGGTTCATTTTGATTTGTGGATTTTGGCTGTTTATAGACCTCCATTATATGGTGATCAGGAAAAACTTGATCTGATAAGTTTGATTAGTGACCTCAGTGTTTTTTGTGAGGTGATCGTGTTGGGGGGATTTCAACATGCCCTCGGTGAAGTGGTCGGATGAGTTGGTGCAGGGAAAGAAAGTTGACTTGACGGATCAACTGTTTTTGGATTGCTTTGCTGGTTGAGGGATCAGACTTTTCTCTTGTCTGGCAACATTCTGGAATTATTTTTTACAAGCGAGCAAGATTGTGTTGGGGATGTTGTTGTTTGGGCTCCTTTTCCGAGGTGTGCTGACTTGCGTTATTTGTGATTATTTATTTGTAAATGTTTTGGAGCCTGATGGTGCACAACACCACGCTCGGAAGTATTCTTAACACCGGGGTAACTACGGCGCTATTTCCGAAGCATTGTCGAGAATTGATTGGCCTCTTGAATTTGTTCACCTAGGTGTTTGTGAGGCATATAGTGAGTTCCTCACTATACTGAGGAGTCTGATAGACTTACATGTGCCTCTTGCTGGAGACTCGCCTAGGGTACCATGGTCTGTGAGGCCTCCCCACACGTTGAAGGTGAGGAGAGCAAATGTGTGTGGGATGAGTACAAGATTTCAAGAAGGAGGTTTGGCAGAAATGATCAAAATACTTTGGAGTCACTCGCTATCTTTCTTGATCTCGACAGTCAGTTTCGAAATCATGCTTTGTTCAGCCGATCTCAGTACAAGGAATACCTTATGCAACGGTATTGTGACTCCCCAAAGCTGTTCCATGCTTATATACGAAGGAAGAAGATAGGTCGTCTTGGGGTCGGACCACTTCGTAATGCAGGTGGACAGCTGGTTTATTACCACTGGAGATGGCTGAGCTCCTGTCGTCTGCCTTCTCTGATGTATATAGAGAGGATGTTCCTCTCAGTCCTGCTACTTTCCAGTTATATGATGGCGAAATGAGCGAGTTTGCATAAGGTCTCGAAAAGTCCATGATGTTCTTGCGGGGCGCAATGCTAGTTCAGCAATGGGCATGGATGGACTCCACCCAGAGTTGCTGAAGGAGTGTGCTATGCACACTCCTTCAGCAATTGAACAAGGGTGTGCACACAGTTTCTCTTTATAATCTTTAACCTTTCTCTGGAAAATAGAATGCTCTCTGACGCATTGAAGAATTTTTAAAGAATTTTGAAGAATTTTTAAAAGTAAATCTAGATATGATCCCCTCAACTATTATCCAGTTAGCCTTACCTCTGTTAGCTGCATATCAATGGAGAGGATTGTTGCTGCTGAGCTGGTCGACTATTTACAGTCTTACCAGCTCCTTTCTTGCAGACAGTTTGGATTTAGGAAGGCTAGATCAACAGTGAATCAGATGTTGCTGGTCTCTTCGGATGTAGTTAAGTCTGTTGATGCTGGTTTGGTTGTAGATATGGCCATGCTTGATTTTCCAAAGGCATTTGAAGTTGTTTCCCCTCCCATTTTGCTTCTAAAGTTGCAGGCTCTTGGAGTTTCTGAGGTTGTGTTGAGGTGGATTGGTAGTTTTCTCCATTCTCGAATTATGTGTGTTTTGAGGGATGTTCTGAGTGGGGTTCCACAGGGTTCAGTCTTGCGTCCAGTCCTCTTTCTCATATATGTTAATATGTTGACGGATGGCCTTGTATTCAAGTTTGGCACATTTGCTGATAATTTAAAAATTTAATTGTCTTTACAACGTCATGATGTTGTTGATGGTGCGTCTGCTTTGAAGGGAGACCTTGACAAAGTATTCCAAACTGCATCTTCATGGATGCAGATTTGGGAGTTCATGCGATTTGGGAGTTCATGTGGATGTTGGTCTTAAGTTTCATGGCCATGTCAGAGAAGTTGTGAGACAAGCTGCTGTGAATAGCAGCCCAAATTTTATGATCACACCCTATGTGGCACATGTCAGGCCCATTCTTGATTACTGCTCTTGTGTGTGGAATCTTGGTTATGTCCAGGATGAAAAGTTGCTCGAGTCCGTTCAGAGGAGGAGGGCCAAACAGGTGCATGGTCTGTCTGCCTGAGATGTGCTACCATGACAGGCTGATGGCTCTCAATTTGTTCTAAATCAAGCGCAGGTTACTGAGAAGAGACCTCATAATGTATTGGAGAACTCTGTGTGTGTTGTGACATGGAGGGTTTTGATTTGTCCATTCTGTTCCAAAGGTTGCTGGTTTGATTTGATTAGGGCCTCATTTCAAACAGAGCCTCAACGTGAGTCATGATAGGCTCCCCCGTAGGGCGCGAACGTCGTTGATTCAGGTAAGTCCGCACAGCCTCGCGTGCGAAAATATTAGTTTTGTCAAGATGAAGTCGGTACATATTTCAATTGTGGCATATTCGCGTGCTAGCGCGTACGAGAGAGTGAAGAGTTAATGCGTATCTTCGTAAAATGTGTTGTTATTTCTGTGAGTAATGGGGTGGAGGGACCACCTCATTCCCACAGGTGTTTGAGGTTTGGACAGCTTCGTATAGTCCGGTGTGTTTTCCGAAAGCGATAAGCTTTTTACGGTAGGTTGGGTCCGTGAGTGGCTTTGTAGGTAGCACGGGGGATCTATGAACGCTCGTCGGGCTGCCGCGAGTGCGTTGCAATCCATCAGTAAGTGTTTCACGCTGATAGCCACTTGGTGGCAACAGGGGCAACGTGGCGCGTTTGGTCCTATGTCGACATCCATCAGGTGGTTGTGAGTTATCCACGTGTGTCCCGTGCACAAGCGGTTGATGAACACTTGGTCTTTTCTGTTGGTAAACTTTGTTTCCCATTTTCCGACTGGGGGTTTGACTGAAAGCATTTTCTGTCCACTCTGCCACATTTCATCCCATCGGGATGCTATATGGGAGTTGATGATAGGGAACCAGTCCCGGTAATGTATTCTTGGTGAGTAGATGCCAGTTAAGCAAGCGAGTCCGCACGTTCGTTTCCTCTTATTAACGCGTGCCCGGGGATCCAGTAGAATTCCACTGTCTGACCCGTCTCGGTCATCACGAATAGATCGTGCTGCATCTTACGTAGAACGGGATGTTCATAGTGCAGTGTTTTAAGCTGGGTGAGGACACTCAGACTGTCTGAGAATGCGAGGTATTTGGGGAAGCGATGTGTTTTTGCGATAGAGACGGCTAGTTCGAGTGTGCAAAGCTCCGCAGAGAAAACGGAGGCCTCTTGTGGGAGAATGGCCGAGAGTGTGTGTCCCCGCACACAGCGGCGACTCCCACTCCGTCCGCGGTTTTGGAGCCGTCAGTGTATATGTGGCGGGGCTCTAAATATTCTTCCTCGAGTAGCCTTAGGAATTCCTGCCGGTACGCGTTGGTTGGAGTAATTGCTTTAGGGTAGATTTGCAGGTCTAGGTTGACCGGTGGTAGGTTGATCATCCATGTTGGTGTGTTAATTTGAAGGATTCGGTAGGAAAATGAAGGCTTAATAGCTTTTTGATTGATGTTAAGCGAGGTCAGCAGGTTGTCCACACAAAGGGAAAACGGTGGGCATATATTCTTTTTAGCCGCAAAAAGGCGCTTATCAGATATGTTGGTGATGTGGCTGACTGCTGGGTTGTTGATAAGACTTCTAGTCTTAAA